>CM034049.1:529189-749610 GCA_019804595.1 Bruguiera parviflora | reverse complement strand
GCCAATCAGTTTGGAGGAAAGGAATCGGCAAAGCTGGATGTTATTTAAGGCGGCCCATTCTAATGATCAGAGACCCAATAGAGTGCAGATGCTAGCAGCTGAAGTTGATCAGCGTCATTTGATTAACCTCCTGAAACAAAATAACCATCGTCAACAAGTCACTGATTATGTCTAACAGAAGATTCTGTCCTTTCGTCAATCCAGAGATGACTGTCACGCAAACAGACTCGTGCGCGACCTGGGTCCAATGGGTGTGCAAATGGCTGCTGCGATGAAACAGGAGCTACAGGAGGAAAGGGAAGAGAAAGAGAAGGAGACAGTGAGTTTTAGGGAGAGGAGGAAGAGAGCTTTTAGAGAGAGAGAGAGAGAGAGAGAGAGAGAGAGAGAGACATTTTGATAATTTCCCTTTTTTATTTTGGTCACAATTTTGATGATTTTCCTTTTCTTATTGGTCTTGTTCCAACGACAGTGGATATTTACCTCAAATACAGCAGACTGCTAACCAAGTCTCGTAACCACTAACAGAACTCAGTATCATTCTAATAAAGCCCATTGGGCTAATCTTACTCTAATAAGCTCCTAACATCTTTGTGATTGCAACGGGAAACCAAAAAGAAACTGCGAGAAAGTGAAAGAAACATAAAAAAAAGATAAAAAAGAGAGAGGAGTGTCTTTTTTCCCCTTTTCTCCTTTCTCCTCGACACCCACTTTTCTAACGGCGACCAGGGCAGAGAGCTGAATATGCTGAAACCCATTTTCCTGCCATAGCCCAACCCGAATTCCCGCAGGCACACTCCTCTGCCATGCTCGCGCCAGACTAGACGTTGTTTGGTCTGTTGTGGAATCTCCCTAGAAAAACCGAGGAAACGACGTGAAAAGAGACGCATAGAAAAATGTAGCCCCCTTCACGTCGTTATTTCACGAGGACACTAGGCTCCACTTCCCCGTGCATTTATTATTAAGTCTAAGCCAACAAAAGGAAGAGGAAAAGCCTTGTACAGCGCAACCTGCACACTGCACCGTGCCGGCCGGAGCTGGCGTGCGTGTCTTCCAAAAGATTACGACAATATATATATATATATATATATATATATATATAGCGAGAGAGAGAGAGAGAGAGGGGTGAGTTTAGGAGGCCAGACAACTGGTGCATGTATATATATATATATATTTATTTTATTTTTATTTTTTTTTGTTTTAACTTTACAACAGGTCTCCTGGCCTCTATTTCATTAATATTAGAGCATTTAAAGCCATTTCTAAAACAGAACATCTCAATTGAAAGTTCGCCAACTTGCTTGTAATTTGATCAAAGGATAAAAAGCCAATTTAGATGTTAATTCAAAAGCATGGCGCTGCTAATTAGCTTTATATTAAAGTTGTCTCGGAATTGAAAGTCCCCATATTTTGTCTCAGAAGCTCGGCAGTTTTATGCCCCATCAGCGACTCGGCCACAATGACTTGAATATACAACCACCTGGTGGTGTGTATGTGATGGTGGTGACACGGCGTGGCCTCACCGGTCAACTGAGAAGCTGAACCTGACCATACCGAACGCTTGCTCAGCCCCATCAATGTGGGCCCACTGGCAGGCACCTACCCACCCACCCGCTCAATCCGCTGCACTCGACACAAAAAAAATAAAAAATAAAAAATTTATTACAATTTATAAAAGAAAAGGTGGTCTCGATCACGGAATGAATGAATAAATAAATAAAAGGAAGCTAAGAGAAAAAGACCGTCCAATCATGTGACACGTCGTTACGCGCGTCGGCTCTCTACAGGCTCACTCCGTCCTAAAAAGGACACCTGTCGGTAGCCGTGACCTCGACCGACGAGCGCCGGCCAATAGATAAACGGTGCTGTCCGCGCGTGAGAGGTGACCGGGAAACCGAATGGTGCCAGCGAAAGGTGAGACCTTAACATATGAAAAAATAATTATTTCTTAGATATAAGATACATTTATATTAAAGTATTAAATTTATTAATTATTAATTATTGAAAATCGAGTGTTCAAGAAAATTTGTTTAATATCAGTTTGTCAGTTAATTTAACATATACGCTAAAATTTATAGAGGATATTAAGCTAAATAGGGCGACACATTTAAGAATAGTTATCTATAAAACCAAACTTTTATTCATTAATTTAAAAGTTATTAGTGAAATAAATATTTAAAAATAATACCATCAATCATTTTTATTGAAAAACTTAAAAAAAAAAAAAACTTCACTTCTTTTAAAATTCTTAAAAAACTAGAAGAGAATGTTAAAAATAATGTACTATTTTTTTTATTTACAAGAAGTTAGAGAAAGAGGGATGATTAAAAAAATAGAAATTATCCCCAATCTTATCCCGCGAGTGGAAAAAAAAAAAGGGAAAAGATTCTCAAGTTTTGCTTCTAAAGTTACTATTTTTTATTTTTTTTCTTTTGAAATAAAGGTTAATAGGCATTATTGTTGTGATTTGATTGCCTTTTCCTCTCATTTTTCTGTTTGTTTATTTTTTAATTAAAGTCCAGATTAAAATAAATGAAAAATTTTCATTACCGTAATCAAAAAGGAAAACTGGAAAACGCAGCTTTTTTGATCTCACTGATAAGTGGGGGGTCCACACGAACATGGCTTGGGAGCGTGGAAATAATATATTACAAGGTGGTGGAGTTTGGGGGGAGTGGTCCGTCTGGACACGGCGACAGTATGGTTGGCTGGTTGGGGTCCGGTGAAGAAGGGGCCCACAGGTCCCACGCAGCAATCGCCGATGAGATCTTTTGTTTTGTTTTTGGTGGCGACGGCCTTTGATTTCGACCATTTTTTCTCCTCCTAAATTTGTACACTTCAGAACCTTTTTTTTTTTTTTTTATAAAGTAAAACAGACCATTTTCATTTTTTCCCTAAATTAAAAAATAAATAATAAAAAAAAGACTAATTTACTTGTTTGGATGCTTAATGGATAGTTGTTATCTGTTGGCGAGAATGCGGACGTGTGGATTCAGAGACATGGACATCTCGATTTATTATTATTTTTTTAAGTCAATTCTTTATCTCATTATTTATTTATTTATTTATTTATTATATTCTACGTTCAAACACGAGTTCAGTTTTCTTTCCCTCAAAATTTTGTCTCTTTCTTATTAATATACAAACATAGTGGTAGACGTGGAAAATGTCACAATCATTTCAATTTCAATAATATTCCGGCAACAAAAGTAAATAAATTTAAACCCTGGGCCTTAAAAATGTGTTTACGGCATAGTTTTGATCGATTGTTTCACAGAGGTCCGACCCAAACTATTTCAAAGCAAGTTTGCTATCCTTCGAAGTGTTGAGGGAGGGATGAGCATCGGCATACCCCAGGAAATGATTCTTCCACCTTTGATTTTTTTTTTTTCTTTTTTTTCGCCGGGGGGGGGCCCCCCCCCAATTGTACGGATTTTTGTTTCCTTGCCTTTGCCTCTATTCTTTTCTCTCTTCGCCTTCATTTCCTGATGGTCGACTGACTCGATATGAGTTGTTTCCGTGGAAACAATGACACGTATAATTGAAAAATAATGACCAATTTATTATTCTAAACGAATAATTTTAGGTATTTCTTAACATTAAATTCCTCACAACCGTCACCAGTTCACCAATTAGCCACCAACTCGCGAACCCACCAGAAAAAAGAGGTAAAAAAAAAAAAAAAGGAAGGAAAATTCTCAAAACAAGTAGGCGTGAAGGGAAAAGGAGAATTAAAGACAGGGTGGAAAGCGATTACAATGATGTTTTAATTTATTTGGCAGGAAACTTTTTGAACGTTTGCGAGGGTACAATGTGAATTCATTCAACATTCTTATTTGAAACCCTTTGGAGGCATGAAAGCAACGCCGTGCAAAAACAATAAATAAAATAAAGTTATGTATAACATTTGGACTACTCTATCAAATGAATAGCATAGCCTAACAAATCGAATGAGAAGATGCCACAACCTCACGTTTCTAATGCCCAATGACGATGGCAAATTGGCAATCCAGCTCTGTTGACCGTAACTTTGGCTTGTCCCCATCCTTATTAGTAGCCGTCCATTAAACCCACCTTACAGATCTAGATTTTGTTTTACCTTTTATATATATATATATATATATATATATTTTTTTTTTTCCTTCAATAAGAATTAGAAGAGTTCGAAATTGTGGTTGATTGTATTGTTGCAAGACAAATTACTGAGAGGCAAGCGTGATTGCAATTGTGTTTTTGTACCCATCTTACTTTTTGTTAAGTACATAGAAGTAATTGTCTTACCTCTGTTTTCTTTTCCTTCGATTAGAATTGGAAAAGTTTGAATTTGGATTGGCTGTATCGTTGCGAGACAAATATCTCAGGACAAATATTTATTCGGAGGCAAACTTGATTGTAATTGGTTTTTTTTTTTTTTTTTTTTTTGTTGTATTGATCTTCCCTTTGGTTTTGTACTTGAAATATCTGCCCTGCTTCTTTCTTTTCCCCCTCTTCGATTAGACTTATAACAGTTCGAATTGCGATTGATTGTGCTGTTGCAAAACAAATATTTATTGAGTGGCAAACTTGATTGTAACTGTGTTTTCGTATTAATCTTACTTTTTGTCGTGTACTTAGAAGGTAAGTTAAGACCGAGCTTTCTTTCTTTTGTTTAGTACATTGCAATCGAAACATACATTTTGTTGGAATTTCAGGAAGGTTGAATTTGAACTCAGAGTTTGTTGTCTATAATCCTATTTTTAACATAATCCTCAAGTACATTCCATTATAATAATAATTATTTTTTTTTTCAAACAAACCATCATAATCACTTCTTGATCCAATATATATGATACGTGACCTTATTTTTTTTAACAAAAATTAAAAATTTTACCCATCGAAAGTCATTATATAACCATAACAACTAATAAAATCGATTTTGTATATAATTCCATATTTATGACGTTAATTTTATGGTAATGTATCTTCAATAACTCCACATCTTCGATTCTCGTAGAGATCTTCAACATTGAAATGGTGTCTTGAACGGTAATTTTCATGAGACGGTGAAGATTAAACATGAGAAATAACCAGCAACACGACTCGGTTAGATTAACAACCCAGATTATAAAATTAAAAAAGAAAAAATCAAAAATCTCAGAAGGCGGAGAAGAAACCCTAATAATAATAGCAAAGTGATGGAGAGTGACCATGCCAAGAGGCAGCCATGCTTTCCAAAGCCAAAAAAGAGGGCTACAACATCCAACATGACAAGAAGAAAGAGATAAAGAAAGAAGGGCTTGGTTGTTTTATCTTTATGGCACGCAACAAGTCCTGCTTTTTGTGGATTTTCTATTGGCGTGGTGTCAAAAATAGCACTTAAAGTATGTACAAAGAAAAAAAAAAAAAAAAAAAAAAAGAAAAGAGAGAAAGAGAAACAAATATTTATGTCCGGAGAGTCGAGAGGATGAGCAATCATTTGGCCGCGATCTTTAACCTGTATAGCCTCGAGTTTCCACCAATTATTGGGCAAATGGTATCTACAGTGGGTCGAATATGTTTTGGAAACGTGTTCATTGATGGTTTTTTTTTTTTTTTTTTTAATTTTTTGCTTCATCGTAGGGAAAGCCGAAAGGTAAAATAAATAAATTAATAAAAAAAGGAAGAATAACGGATTTATTAAAATTTAAACATAGAATCAAGAGATTTTAACAAAACAAAAGTATTCTTATCAGTTATGTTAAAAGTAAAGAACAGATTATTTTTATTTTTAGTAATGTAGCAAGGTGCTATCACGAGTAAATTACAACGAATTCATGTTTTTTCATCCAATTAAACAAATTGTGCGATACACACACAAACACAAATATAAATATGACACTAACACTAATAAGAGTACACGTTAAATCTTTAAAAATTTAAATATAAATACAGTATGAATACGATTATAAAATTATATTTTATACGATTAAACTGTATATATATATATATATATTAAAACTAATATAGCAAGCTTGCATCAATTGTCTCGTTTTTTAATTTTTAGTAAACATTAAAAGCTTAGTTTCTTTCCTTTGAATTCAAGGTATATGATGCACAATCCAACGAAGTAACATTGAAGCCAAGGATGGGTGCAAATTCAAGCAGATGATCACTTTCGGTGAGAAACATAGCTACTTTATCTTGTGGGTAAGCGTGCCATTTGTGTACATGGTCTCCTCTATAAGCAAACATCTATTTCCAGTTGCGTAAATAAAAAAGAAAAATCTGTGTCATAAAAAAAAAAAAAAAAAGAAAAGAGTATAAAGCGTTTTAAATCACTGTTTGATTTTATTTTCCGTTGCAACCTTTTGCTATTAATAGGGGCTTTAACCTATTCCAATTCCAACGTCGCAAAGTACTTAAAATCACGGTTTGAATTTATTTTCCCGAGTTCTCTTTTTTACTTTCTTTTGGCGGGAGAGAGAGAGAGAGAGAGAGAATTAAGGTCTTTTTTTTTTTTTTTTTAAACTCTGCTTTGCACAAGAAATTATTTTTTATGGCTTACATATTATATTCTATCTCATGGAAGGAAAAGAAAAGTAAGAGCTTTACCACTTATCAAAAAGAAAAATAAGACCTTTACTAAAGAATAATTGAAAAAACTAATATGAAGATAATAATATTATTACAACTTCAGAGTAATAAGTTCCAGGAACAATCTTTATTAACCCCAAATGAAAAACAAGGAAAGATGAAATTAAATTAAAAAAAAGAAGAAAAATTTTTTAAAAAGGAGGAAAAGTCAAGTTCCAGAATCACTATATGACAAGTGACAAATAGCAAGATGAAGTGGCTCGCGGCTTACGGTGCTTTTAACCACAAGATTATTTTCAAAACTCGCCTATCCCAATAAAAGAGAGATTATTTTGAACAGTAATAATAATGATCAACGTAAAAATCAACAAAAGAGCAGAGAAAAAAGAAAGAAGAAATGGAATCGAGTGGGTGGGTGGGTGGGCTCGTGGGGCCCAGAGAAAGCCGAAGAAAAATCGAGAAAACGAAAGAAATGAGAAGAAGAAAAATAAAAAAAAGAAAACTGAAAAACCCATCTCAGCCAGTGAAATCCCTAAACAAAGGCAAAAGAGAGAAACCAAAGAAAAATACACTTGCACACCCATCAGAAATAAGATTTATATTATATAAATATAAAAAATAGAAATAAATTTAAATATAATTTTATTATAATAATTAATATATTTTTTATATATATAACAATTAATTATGGATAAAGATTAGGTGTTCAATCTCATTTGTAACATATTCGTTATCTTTAATTTTTATAAAGTAAAAATAAAAATAAAAATAAGAAAAGGAAAAAATCGAAAGAAGAAGACACTTCCTGTGCTCCATTTCCAACCAGGTCCTATCCTATCTATCCCCCCCCTGTACACTCGTTGTTGAAAACCAGAAACTCTCTCTCTCCCTCTCTCTCCCTCTCTCTCTCTCTTCATTTCTTTCATTTCAATACATGAAAGGCTGATTCTTTGTTTTTATTTTTTTATTTTTTTTATAAACACTGATTTTCTCATCTTCATAATCCACTCCAAAAACCACCCTTGATCTCATTTTTTGGGCTCCTTTTCTTCTTCTTTATCTTTACTTCTCTCTGGAATAATGAGGAGAAACAGAGGAGCCACCATAGCAGCAGCAAAACAGGTCCATGTTGAACAAGCCATTATTAATGGATCTGCTAAAGAGCCTAAATACAGGGGCGTTCGGAAGAGACCGTGGGGAAGATTCGCCGCCGAGATCAGAGACCCCTGGAAGAAAACAAGGGTCTGGCTTGGTACCTTTGACTCCGCCGTGGAGGCCGCCCGCGCATACGACGACGCCGCCCGTACCCTTCGTGGTCCCAAGGCCAAAACCAATTTTCCCACCTCAAATTTTTCGGCCTTCCCCTTCCAGAATCCCCTTCCCGACCCTTACATGGATCAGAGGTTGTATTCAGCAAATGGGTTTCAAGAATTGGATCCCCAGAGGCCCACTTCCAGCAGCTTGAGCAGCACCGTGGAGTCTTTCAGTGGTCCCCGCCCGCCCCTGCCGGAGAAATTGGCGGTGGCGGTAGGTGGCCGTCCGGCGAGGTACCATCCCCGGACGCCACCGGTGGTGCCCGAAGATTGCCATAGCGATTGTGATTCCTCGTCTTCGGTGGTCGACGATGGAGATTTGGCGACGGCTTCTTCTTTGTGCCGCCCCGACAGCAGCAGCAAGTTATCTCCCTTGCCTTTTGATCTCAATTTCCCACCGTTGGGTCAGGTTGACTTTGTTGGTGGCATTGATGATGATGATCTCCAGTGCACCGCTTTATGCCTTTAATTATGATTGGCGATGATGACAACCATTACTATTATTGTTAATGATCAATGATAAAGATCCAATCTTTTCTCTTTTCTTTTTTTTTTTTGTTGTTTTTAATGCGAAAGAAAAAGCGAAAAAAAAAAAAGAAAAGAAAAGACGATATTAGATTTTTAAGATGAAATTATCTTAAACTCCAATGAGTATGCATCCGTGTTATGGAAAAGGAATCATTGTTCTACTACTTTTTGCTTAGTTCGTATTTTTGATAATATTATCAGATGGATTTTTCTAGTTCTCTGTTAGCGAATTGCAGTTCTCCCAGTTTCATATCAACCTCTTCGCATGTTAATAAAACTCTCTGTGAAAAAAGGTGTTTTCTTTAATCGTTTTTTGATGGAAAAACAGCTGCAATTTTGTCTCTTCTCATTGCTGTTTTTTGCATTTTCTTTTATCGGTCAGAACTAGTGAAATGTGTCTTGCTGCAAAGACTTTTTCTTGCACTAGGCCATTTGGGTTGATTGTTGTAAAAGAATTTAGGGGGTGAAATGGTGCTCAAGTATGAATCATCTCTGCTGACCTTGTTACCCGATACCCCTCCCTTTCTTTACCTGCATACTCTGGATCTCCTTCTGTCTCCTGCAAAAGATCTGATCTAATAGAGTTACAGAGTGGAAAAGCCCATTTATTTTCTTGCTCTTTTGCTCGGATATGAATCGTGTAGAAAGTGTACTTTCTGTGCATCTGCGTAGATGTGTTCGTGTTGATTCGTGTCTTTTAACGTATACCAATTGTTAATTGTTAGTGATCACATATGTTGAATACTATTGTGGAGCTACTGGTTCCAGCTTGTCACTCTAACCTTCTTGTTGCCTCGTGTTTGAAATGGAGATCGCCATGAAAAAGTGGGTGGGTTACTCCTTTGGTTTGTAAATGGGTTGCCCGGATTTGGGCCTGGTTAGACATTGCAGGTGAACCGGTGAAGCGTGGATACTCGGTGAGACTGTATTTTATTTTTATTTTTATCTTGGGGTCCATTTTTCAATCTCTTCGGCAAGCGTAACAATGTGGTTGGACAAAGTCCCATCAGATCGGGTGGCTCCGATAATAATATCCGAACCCTTTCATGTTTCCGAAACGCATCAAACTGATCGCTTTCAAAGTTTATTGGTAGTTCAAGTATGGCTGCTCGTAGTCCTATAACATTAGGCTTCGGCACAGCCCAGTTGACCGCTTACCAGTGTTGCCATTATTGGGTCCTTTCAGATTCCACTGGGCCACCCTAATTCACCGTCAACGTGTCAAGTCATTCACGCAGAGACTCGCGCACACGACACACGTAGCAGGGGGACAAATATATTTGACCATACGATTTTCCCAAACTTCCGTTTCCTTATAGCGCTTGCTTGACGATATTTTAATGACTCTCAATTTAAGCCATTTAGATCAAAGGCTATAATTCAAACCCGAAAAAAAAAAAAAAAAAAAAAACCTTAGGACTTTGTCTCGTGTCACTTGCAAACATCTTCTCATTGGCTGCTATTCCTAAAACTAACGGCTTCGGTGTTAAATGACATGTTCCTTGCGATGTCTTGATAAGTTGGGCTACTTCACATTCGTGTGTGTATTAACTTAGGCCTGTTCTCAAAAAAATTCAAATGTATTAGATAAACGAATCGATATATTTATTTTGTAACGTAGCGAAGGAGCCTTGACCCCCCCCCCAAAAGTAAAGCTCTTCATCTAAAATATTTTAAATTGGAGATTAAGATGATATTTGATCGTGGAGTTCATACAAATTTCTTTTGGTTTTTTTTTTTTTTTTTGGCCGTATCATATAAAATTTTTAATGATGCGGGGGTCATACTCAAAGTACAGAAAGTCAGTCTTGGCACGATTGTGTCTTGATGGGCCGGGCTAGTAGGGTCAGGAAAGAGGACGTCGTCGGGCACACGCACCTGGGTTAAGAAATGGAAAGCGTTAGTAAGAGGCTAACGGCAAACCAAAAACCCATTTCCAGTATTTATTCAAAACTGGCTACGTGCGAGGAAGATTGGGTTAAGAAATGGAAAAAGTTGGTCACAAGCTCGTGGATATTCTTGATTTGGTCTTCGATCCAATTTCGTTTTGCCCACTCGTCTGACTCTCGGCCCAGCTTAAATGGATTCCCATTTTATATCTCACGTAATTGAATTTTATTTAACCTTCCGTCCTTCAATTAGAATTCATTTAATTTTGTCTTTTTAATATTTAATATTAAATTAATTCAACTCATTGCTCATGTTCTCGAAAAAGAAGAGAGCCATCCTCACTTTGTCCCTGATATTTTCTTCATATAAAAAGCACATAAAATTAGAAATACTTGTTTGATTATCTATTGAAGAATAATTGTTTGCGTTAGACAAATTTCATTTAGTTCTTGGTCACACCAAATGATAAATGTAATACATATGCAGGCAATCAAACGAGCCGACAAGATGCCAAGGAAATACTAATACCGTGCCTTAGAATATCTTAACAATTTTATATAACTTTGATCAGAAAGCATATAGTACAAGACATGCCAGCGTAGCATACTTTTGATCAATCCCTTTTTTTTTTTTTTTTTTTTTGGGTTTTGTTTTGTTTTGTTTTAATTTGACAAAATAAATCAACCAGCCCATCACGAAGCTGAAGCCAAAGCGATTCCAACCTTCTAGCATATGCAGCGAATCACTGTCTCACAAGCGGGCCACCTGTATACCGGTTTCATTGACTATCCCAAAAGTTAAAAATATTGCTTTGAAAAATCTAATATATTTTATTTTAAATACAATATACTTTAATTTTCTATATAAAAAAAAAAATAATGGCTAATGGCGACAACCACTCAATAAAAGCAAATCGTGATTAGATAGAAAGTGGCAGGGGCATCTTGGCTGGTTACGTGAATGACGGTGGGGATGTGCACGTCTCATGTGCAATGGTGGTCCTGCCACCCGCTGTAAGTTATTATGTTACGCGATCAAGGTCTAGACGCATTGTTGCTGCTATTTAACTGGTTCCGAGAGCACCTCGCTTCGCATGGAATCCCAAAATAGTTTAAGAAAGCAACTGACCAATCCGCCAAAAAGAAAAAGAAGAAGAAAAAAAAAGTAACATAAACCAGACCAAATCCCCGTGAAATGCCCGTCTTTTTCCCTGAAATTTCTTTGGTTGTGTAAGAAGCGTACGCTCACAAAACAGGAATCTATGTGGTGGGTTTTGAACCCAGTTCAGTGCTTGTTGGAAGTGCTTACAAGTTTCAACCAATAGCCTTTTTAACAAGAATCGAAAAAGAAAAATATCAATTTATAGAATTAAGGTGCAATTGAGGTCACAGTGCTATTTTGTTCATCTCAAAGTATTTGAGGCGTTGACTACCCAATAAATTTGGGCATGCTCTAATTCGAAACATTTTCTTTTGCCTATATATATATATATATATATATATATAAAAGGAAAAAAAAAAGATGGAATCTAATACATTGCTTTTGCTTGTATCTAAAGTCCATAACCAAAGAAACCAAAACCTGTAACTCGCAACCAAGCAAAGGACTTTGATGCGTGTGACTAGCAAACCGCAAAATTAGACAATTTAATCACACAATTATTGAGCTAGGAATCTCCATTGTTGCCGAAGAAGTTAAAATTTGTTACAGAGTAAAAATATTGCAGATTGCTAGTGGTTTTTACATTATCCACAGAAACTTTATACCAAATCTGTAAGATTACTCGATTCAATATTAATAAAGGGCTTGGTTTTTTTTTTTTTTGTCTCCCCTCTGGTATAGAGACATGGGATGGAAACAGACGATGGATTGACCAATCAACTTCCATCAATCGCTCTAAAGGCTGGATGCCATATATAGGAGGAACCCAGTTTTCAAACAACAGAACACGGTTCCCAATTTAAGAAAAACCCAAAAGAGAGCTAGACGAGAAGAAATTGACGCGGCGTCAAAGGGGCTTGTGAATTCTAAGCGTAATTTTTTTAAAAAATTAAAATTTTCATTTTGTAAAATATATAAAATGTATTGTAAAAAATATAATGATAATAATAATAATAATAAATTTTATTATAGAATATATAACGGTGTAATAACTATTATACATTTTATAACGACGTTTGTTGTACACACAGAACCTCCATAATTGGTCAAGTCCGACACCATCGCTTAAAACAAAAGAGGGCGGCTACCAATCAACAAGTCATTGCTTTTTTTGGACTTGAAAAATGTATCGTGTTTTTCTAAAAAAATGAATACACACATATATACATATATAAAAAAAGAAGTTTATTGCATTTTTTTTTAAAGAAATACGACAAATTTTAGTTTTTAAAAGATATCGAGAGTATTGTAACTATAATACATTTATGTGAAAACATAATATATATGTAAAATATATATATATATTATTATTATTATTATTTACACATACATTTGAAATTTTTACGCGTCATGATATTAGTCTTACATTTGGAAACCATTCTCTTAGTTTTCAAATTTTTGCTTGAATATCGTCAAAATGAGTGTGTAAACAAATAGCACTTCACATATATTTCTCGACAATATGCATATTTGACAAAAAAAAAAAACACACACTACATGTTATTAAAATTGCTTTTGCCACAGATTTTGTTGGAAATACAATCACAATATATATATATATATATGTTTTTTTTTATTATATGTTCTTACAGAGCATTCCACCAAAAGCAACGCCTTAAATCACCGGCATCATCAAGTTATTCATCAACCCGCGGTCTAAAATGCCCGCAAACACGCCAACATAACAGACCCCTATAGCTGTTAAATCAAAACAAAAGTTCCTCATTTCCCTACAAAAAGGAAACAAACAACCTCGAACGAAACAAAAAAGAAAAGAAAAAAACAACACAACGTTCTTGAAAATCCATAGCCCAGAAAGGAAAAAAAGCGAAAAAAAAAATACAAGAGAGAGAAAACAAGGACACTGGTTTATGGGGGACAACAGACAATCTCTGATAAACAGAGACAAGTTCGAGCGATGTGTGTCTCATGTCTACGACGAATTAGCCTGCTTTAGAAGGTACCTGCGATGGATGTGCGTGGACCAATCGAACGTATGGAGGGCTTGTCTGTCGTGGTCTATGTTCTTGTTCTTCACCCTCGTCGTCCCCGCGATTTCCCATTTCGTTTTGGCCTGTGCCTCCTGCGACAGCGAGCACGAGCGGCCTTATGACGCGGTGCTGCAATTGTCTCTGAGCAGCGTCTCGACATTGTCTTTTGTTTGTCTGTCGAGGTTTATTAGGAAGTATGGGTTGAGGAGGTTCTTGTTCTTTGATAAGCTCTGCGACGAGAGCGAGACGGTTAGAAAAGGCTACACGGATCAGCTCAACGTACGTTTCCCTTTTCTTTCCATTTCATTTATTTATCAATTTCGTGTTTGTCTTTTTTATTTTTTGTTTTTGGGTCATTGCGACGTTTTGAGAATTGGGTTGCTGTTTGATTATTTTTAGGCTTTCTTCAATGCACTATTGAAAACAGCCTGGTAGCCATCTTGCCTCTGTTTCTGCGGAAAAGATGGAGATTTTATTTTCTTTTTCCTTTTTATTTTTTTTGTGCGATAAATTATTTTTATTTTCATTATCGTTTTTCTTTTTTTAATAAAAAACTTGATTTGGAGATAATGATCATTTGCAATTACAAGGTTTTCTAATGAGGTTTTTAAAAAACAAAAAAAAATATTTATTAAAAAAACCCGTATAGTCCCTTTAATTCATACTGTAAATCACCATTTCTTGAGCTGGTGGATAGGACTGGAAGATAGAACAAGCATCATTTGTTTTGGTTGTTTTTTGTATTTTAGTCGGTCCGGAGCCTCTATGTCGGCAATCAAAAGTTAGAAATTATATATCTTCCGAAATTGTAGGGGATAATGAGAATTCAATTGAGGAGTTTCACTTCAATAAGCCAACCTAAAATGTGTATTTGCGCTTCAAAAAATTAGAAGGAGGATCACGAGAAAGAGTCTTTCTATTGCCAACTATACGACACGCATAGATAAATTGAATTCAAAGGGAAGCCAACAAAATGATAGTATTTGAGGGTGAGTTTTACTGCTGATGCTCTTCATTAATACCAATAATTGTGGTGGGAGCACGGAGAGGAAAGAAAGGAAAAGGAAAAGTGAAGATAAGTCGTGCGTCTCATGATAAGTTTGAACAAAGCATTAGCTAGAAGTTTCTTGAATTAAGGCCCCGTCCTTCGGAGCTAGCTTCTTGTTGTTGCGATTTTCTGTCCACAAAATTGACTTATCTTGAGTTTGGTATTGTGTTGCAACCCTGTACGGTTCTTTTACCATACGGACTGTTCTTAGACACTAGCTATGGTGAAGACAATGAAGGTCATTTGAAAAGAGAGAAATATACATTCAGTATTCATTGAATTTTCTTATTCATGTGAATGGGGAGTTTTCGTTTCAAAGAACAACATTACAGAAGAACACCTGAAACGATGCCAGATAATGGCTTGCTAACTGCTAAGAAACTGTTAAATGAACAACATATCTTGCTAAGCTAACTAGGGAAAGAACTAGAAACTAGATCGAACGTAGCAAATCAATTGTGCTTCTGCAATGCATAGCATGATCGTGCTCTTCATTATAATGGGGCCTAAGATTCATGTATTCTTTGCTTTCAGAATTTGATGCATATCCGCTTTGTGCCAGGAAGTGGAGCTATTGTTGTTTGTTTGCAGAAAGTATATGCGATAGACATGACTTTGTTGATCTTTTCTACAGAGTTCATTGAAAATTCTGTTCATCTTCGTCGGCCCATGCTTCGTATTGGAATGTGCATACAAGATATGGTGGTATGCATCTGGTGCCTCACAAATTCCATTCTTAGGCAATGTTATCTTAAGTGACACCGTGGCCTGCATAATGGAGCTTTGCTCTTGGCTTTACCGCACAACCATTATATTCCTGGTTTGCGTTCTCTTCCGGGTGATCTGCCACCTCCAAATCCTACGGCTGCAGGATTTTGCTCAAGTTTTCCAGGTAGACTCTGATGTAGGGTCTGTTTTATCAGAGCACCTTAGAATCAGGAGGCATTTGAGGATCATCAGTCATAGATATCGAGGTTTTGTATTGGGGGCACTGATTTTGGTCACAGGCAGCCAGTTGGCATCATTGCTGAGCACAACAAAGGCTAGTGCAGTTGTTGACATTTTCAGAGCTGGAGAACTCGCGGTACGCAATTTTTCAATCATATTGCTGAATTTTATTGGTCAAATTTTGGGTTGCAGTGGAAAGTTAACTAACAAAAATTATCTGTGCTTGTTGTTTGCAGCTATGCTCTATTACACTTCTTACTGGAGTCCTTGTAATACTACGCAGTGCAACAAAAATCACCCACAAGGCACAGGCTGTTACAAGCCTAGCTGCAAAGTGGCATATTTGTGCTACACTAGAAAGTTTTGATGCAACTGATGGGGAGACCCCAAGGGTCTCTGGGAACCAAGTATTTCAGCCAGTGGGCACTGATGGGGACTCAACTAGTGATGAAGCAGGGGATGAAGAAGATGATATAGATAACACTAAATTGATTCCGGCATATGCTTATAGTACCATCTCATTCCAGAAGAGACAAGCTCTAGGTAAGACACCAAGTAATGGAACATTGCAACTAGTATAGGCATAAATTGAAATAATCAGGTCCATAGAACCTTAAAATTGGAATTTTCTAGGTAATCTGGTCCAAAGAGCTTTAAAGGGATAATCACAGGTTCTTTGGTGTGAAAATCTCACTTATATATGGTCAGATCACAGTATTTATTATCTCCTGAAGCCAGGCCTCATAGAACTTTACTTCGAAAGTCCACAAAGATCTGTATTCATTTACTTGGCTTTAGTTGTTAATTTGCAAATTTTTCAAATGGCAGTGACATACTTTGAGAACAACAGAGCTGGGATTACAGTGTATGGCTTCACGCTGGATCGGACTACGCTGCACTCAATTTTTGGTGTTGAGTTAGCTCTTGTTCTATGGTTGCTTGGAAAGACTGTTGGTATTTCCTGAGGAAAAAAACACGGCTTCTTCTTATCAAGGATTAATCTTACTGCTCTTTCTCATGCCTGAAGGAAGAGTTCACCCACACACAGAGAGAGACAGAGAGAGAAATTGCATTTGGAAGGTGGTTTTGTACCATTCTTTTATTTTATTTTCTCTTTTTGTTGTTCCTCATCTTCCCATTTTCTTTCTTCCATTTGTATGTCCATTTTCATCTTGTCACCGGCAGAGTTGTGCAGATTCTCTAGCTTTCCCTTCATCCACATTTTCCATACTAGTCGCGATTAATGAATTACCATATTTATCTCTGTTGTACGCTGCCGTTGACACCCATAAAAAAATAAAATAAAATTAAAATTATATATTAAAAAAAAAAAAGAAAAAGAGGGACAACAGAGGCACTCGTCAAAGAGACACAATAACCAAAAGCTTCTCACTAGAAAACAGAATTTGTTTTTGAGGTACTAATGGTGCAAGTTATTTAGCTCTTCTTGCTCACAATTATTTTTTTGGTCTCCTTGTCAAAGCTATCACATGCGAGTCTCGGCCTGCTAAGGTTGTATTTTTGAGATCCGAATTCCAAGGGTCACACATTTCCATCTTGAATGAAATGGGTAGAAGTAATACCTTTTTGTTATTCTTTATTTTCACAAGAAGTATCCTAATCGCACATTGACAATATTTTTCTTCGGTGAGTCCCTCTTTTCGGTCCAAACCGTTGGCAGCTTTGCAAAGGTCTAAATATATCTACAAACATACACACCCACTGTCAGGCAGAAGTGAGCTTTCTTTTCTTTTTTTTTTTCATTAAAAAGTGTATTATACTGGCAATTACATAAAAATATATATTTTTTATTTTTATAAAATTTTCCCTTTATTTAAAAAAAAATAAAATTTGAGATATTAAAAAAATATAAATCTAAAATTTTAAGTATTAAAATGTTTCGAGAAACTCTTTATTTTTGGGTACAAAGTTTCGACTGTCCTTAAATATTTCAAGACGTGAACGCAGAGTTTTCCGTACACAGAAGGGTGCTCTTCCCTGGAGTCGCTGGGGGAGTCACAGATGATTTCTTTTTTTTTTTTTAAGAAAAAAAAAAAGAATGCAAATTCGAAAATTGGATTGGGAGTTTGTATCCAAATTTGACAAAAAGATTAAAAAAAAATAAAAAGTATCTTAAAAAAGTTTCATAGCCCCGATAAAAGACGCTGAAAATCACAGAGTAGAGTTATTTTTACGTCCAAAATTCACTGCATTTTTATTTTTCTTATATTTTTAAATTTAAAATTAAATGATACGTATATAAAATGGAGTTTTAGTATTATACTTTAATTTATTAAGAAATTCATAATCATCCAATGAATACTTTAATTTATTTTTACATCCAATGTAGTTTTACTATCCATCTTTGAAGGTTAATTATTATAAATGGCAAAAAAAAAAGAAATAATTTTAGTAAAAGTTATTTTCTACAAATATAATGTTATTTTTGTTAATTTTATAATTATTTTTTATTAATTACATATTTTAAATTTATTAAATATAAAAAATAAGTTAAAAAAATTCATAAAAAAATATTTTAACAAAAAAATAAAAAAAAGGTCATCCGAAACACTTTTTCGATCTTTCTTTCCTTCGCCCTAAGCAACAACGAGAGAGCACTCCACTGTCTTTTAAAATCCACCCGATCATTTCTTCAAATTTTTATTCATTCCCCATTTTGACCCCAACCATTCACAATCATCTTCGACTATGTTGACGTCACGAGTTCTCTCACGCGTCTCCAGGCGCGCGGGCGCACGCGCCACTCCGTCTCCGCTTCTTCTCCCATCTCCCCAGAAGCAGCGGTTGCCGATCCTGTCCAGTCAGATACACTCTTTCTTTCGTTTGTACCCCTTGGATGCTCAATTTTGTCGGTCAATTTTATGCCACGTTGTTCTCTCCAATTTAATTGCCTCTTTTTTCCTTCTTTTTAAATTTTTTTTTTTAAAAATCCTTTGACTAATCGATTCTAAGACTCAACTCGAAGCCTTCAATCATCCAATACTAATTAGAGACATGTTGATACTTGCGCTCTATTGCAGTCTTTGTTATTCTGGGGGTCCATTGTCCGCTGTTGCATCCACCATTGGTTGCTTGAAGAGACTGTACGTCGAGAAGTTGCTTATGGTTCTGCACCTCCTTCTGTTAGTGAGTGAGCAGTAGTCCAGACTTCTGAAGCGTGAAAATGACGCAAATAAACCATTATTGGATAGACAAGTGCATTCACTTAATCGATAACTGCACATTTCATAGTTGGTAACTTTCACTTCTTTTTTTTTTTATTTTTAAAATAATATCTTTGTTTAAAAAATGTTATGCAAGTGTATATTTTTTATGAACACATTTAAAGCAATTAAGTGCATGATTGTAACAGTTCATTACATATTTAATACATTACCCGTATCATTCCAGTGTCAAAAAAAGGGCATATCAAACTTTAACATTTCTATTTTGCAAATTATTATGACAGATAATTGCTCATGTTTTTGGGAGTAGATAATAGTGGAGACTGTACCTGAATAGTTTGAGTGCACTTCTGATCTCCTACGGAGAAGCGATGACTTTGATGCCAAACCAATGGTTTTGCTAATTGGTCAATGCCCCCCACTGGGAAAACAACACTTATTCAACACCTACTTAAAGGTAGCTAATCCAGGCTATTTTCTTCTCTGCTTGTCAACACCCGCACACTCTCTCTGTCTGGTCAACAACGGGCCAGATTTTTTGTTCTTATGGTATTTAGATACTCACGCTTTGTGTTTTTTCAAAATCCCACAAAAAAGGGTGTCGTGAAAATGTAAACTATTGTCTTGATAAATTCAGACAGATAACTATCCCGCAAGGCATTTGCGGCTTCCTCCACTCCTAAAAGTGACCCCGAACCTGGGCCCACTTGCCACGTGGACATTTTTTTGGCAACTCAATATTTTGCTGCTTGACAGTAGTACGATCTCATTTTACTTACATTGGATCGGTCGGTCGTTGAAACGTAGCTCATATTTTGAGCATTCTCTGTTTTAGCCAGTTAAATAGATAAGGTATTAAGGGATGAGCATGCCTCATCTTCTTTAGTTACGGCCAGTTCTAACTGTCAGAAAGTTTTTGGGGTTCTATCATAGTTTTTGAATGTAAGACTCAATTTTCAATTGCTTGGTTCTGGTTTGATGACTGATCCAGTTCAGGATTTGCAGTCTTATTTGCAGAACAAAATGCACTTGAATATCTATAAGATCATTAGAAACATCAATTCGTGGTGAAACTGAGATTGCATGTTGTTCGTGTCATGGAGAATATCGTTTCATTTCTTGGCAGCTCCTTCGAGGACAAGCCAGCAAATGAAGCTGCTTTGCACGAAAGCTACCATGTTACTAGGAATTAATATATCGTATTCTTCGAGTCATTTTTGGTAAGGAAACTCCTCAGAGATGGCTGCTGAATGGGGTTTTGATGACACATGTGTTTCACAGATAAATGAGTTTGTTAAAAGCGCTCGAACCGCCAAGATTCATGCTTACATTATCAGCCATCTGAAAAGGGAGATGCCGGTTATGTTTGGGAAAGCAAGGGCTCAACAGAGGCTCATTCATGATTTGGAAAATGAATCCGGAAAGGTCTCTCTTATCTCTCTCTCACACACACACAATTATGTGCTTATTTCATCCCCATTTTCCTTTACGTTTAATCGTTTTCACATCTAATCTTCATCACAGCTTTGTTTATGCAGATCCAAAAGGGAATTCCATTTGCCTCCAGGTAACTTCCCTAATGTAGAGCACTTCAGGGGGTTCTTGAATGGCCACAACTTTTACAAGTTTAAGAGGTTGAAGTAAAAAATGATACAAAAGGTTGATGGCATGCGAGGTTATGACATTCCTGAGCTCCTAAAGAACTTCAAAAATCACCGTGATTAGAGACAACAAGTTACATCACTTAATTAATCATCTCATTGAGGCCCAATATTAAGTAGGGAGTATTATCCAAATCTAGCATCGCTCATACAAACACCCTGTTCAATTCTGTCAAGTTTTCCGGAAGTTAGGAATGTAATTGTTTATGCACGAAGTATGAATTCCTTTTTTGTACATGGTTTGGAAAATGATTAAACAATTACGGTGCATTAGGAGAATTTGATCCCTTAGACTATTTCCACCTTTTATAATCAAATCTAATTTTGGCCTTTTCTATTTCAGAAGTATTATCCATTAATTAGAGATATAACTCATTTTTGTAACTTTAATCTCTCAATTAAAAGGAGGATCTGGACTGGGGTTACGTTGAAAGTAGAGGATATGACTAATAAAGAAGACTTTTATCTAATTTAATATAGTTCTTGTAATAACTAAAATAAGAATGCAAGATGAACAGGATTAGTCATCTCTCGTTCAAACCGGAAAAGAGGCCGCTAAAGAAGACAAGAAAAAATAAAAAAGGAAGAGCAGAAAAAGGAATAAAACAATTAGGATCATACCAATCTTTTCTTGCTTAATTGGATTCCCGTAATCACTCGAGTTGTGCCATTGATAAGTTAAAACAGAATATTTCGATTCTCATATTTTCAAATATCCACTTTCCATAAGCAAGCCTTCTCACATTGAAGCATCAAACCCCATCTCAAAATATCATTAATTTAGTGATTGACACTGACACATCAAATTTGAAAATGTTTCCAATTGAGAAAAACCAATTTTTCTTACATTTATTTCATAAAAAAGGAATTCCAACAAAGAGATCAAAAGAATCTTTGCAATTTCAGTCAGTAATGGAATGATTCATTTACCAATTTTTGATACCTAGATTAAACTCGACTTAGTTTTTTTCGACAATTCTTACAAGAATCATGATATTCATGACTAGGTTACACAAATCTATTTTTTTAACTCATGTGGGCAAATCTTGTTTTAACAAAATAAAAATACTAACACAGAGAATTTTCCAGTTTAACTCTATCTTATTCCCTTTTAGTGTATTGGTGCAACCTGGTTGGAAAACTAAGTCAAGAAGAATAGCATACCTTTCTTACAAGGATCGTTGTTACTATATATTTTCTGGTCCAAGGCATTGTCTTTTTATACTACCATATAGACAATGTAAGTATGTTCAATGGTTGCAACTTGTAATTACAGATTTATCATTATTCTTCTATATTTGGAACTTATTTGATGAGATCAATCACCATCCATGCGCATCTCATAAAAGACTTAATTTCAGCAAATAATTCAGGAAAAGATTTGGACTCGAGATTCTTACCGTGATGGAAGGTGAATTCCAAGGTTCATAAGGCTGCAGATGACCCTAGCTAGATGGCCCTATTGTTTTTGCATCTCTCCTTCAAGTTCACAGACAAATTCAATCATGTTTTGCTTTAGTCCTGAAAAGGAGAAGCTCTCAGACCTCAAAAAGAAGGCATGGAATGGCCTAATATGCTCCCTCCAAAAGAAATTAACCTGTTTTGGAAAGCCAAGACTCAATGGAACTCGTCACTACCAATACCACCACCACCACCACCACCATTATATACATTGTGGCCATCTCCACCAATTCCATGGCCACCAATCACAATTGGGTCAACGTTATTGTCTAGAAAGGTCCTCTAGGTACACGGACATTGTCTATAAGGATATTCTGCCCATTGAGGAAGGTGTACCAAAGGGCACGGTCACGGGCAAGATCCATAATGACCCAGATGATGAACATGATCATGATGATGATCATCCAGAGAAAGATGATGCCGGAGGTGGCCAGAATGCTTTGGAGAATGAGGAGGAAGGCAAAAGTTCTGTTGGGGTGAGATTGCATGGAGTGGATGCAAGAGCACAAGAATTCATAGAGAAAATGAAAGGAAGCTGGCTTCTTGAGAGGCAGATTTCAGAAGAGAAATACGTTGAGATTTGGACTCGGCTACATGAGGATTGATTAGTATGATTAAAGATTGTGATTATATGAAAGGACTCAAAACTCGTTTGACACCTCTACCGACATCTAATCATTAAATTTAGTTCACAATCAAGTAGAGTAGAATCAGGAGTAAGGATTCATGTCACCGATTCCAATTAAATCTGAGATTTAAGTCTTTGTTGCTTATCATCTTGTTCACCACTGTTATAATGTTCCGCTAAGAAGAAAAAGCATGGATTAAGACTGGATTAAGAAAAAGCATGAATCAAAAGCAACTTAATCCATGCTTTTTCTTCAAAATACTGGAATCTAATAAATTATCTTAGAACAGAATTAGCTGAGGGCTGGCTTGATATTTAATAAAGGAATCAACATATAATTTGATTCATCCATGGCACTTATCAGCGTCAAAACTGATTTTGATTCAACCATCGCCATTGAGCTCAATAAGACTGACTGTATAAGCTTCAACCTCTCGTTTTTCATGTTTTTTTTTTTTTTTTTTTTTGGGCTGGGAAAATATTGTTGTCCTTTGAGACCTTTTGCCTTGCTTGCTTATTGGCCATACACAAATTGATTCCATTTTTCATGTGTAATTTGCTTAATTGTGCGATTGTGGAAGTCCCGGGGTCTTCGCTAGCGATGACGTCCCAAATTGTTGCATTAAACATATATAATTTTTGACTTTCTGTTGATGCGAGTTGCTCATTGTACGTTCAACCAATTCAGGCACAGAGAAAGGTTAAAAAAAGAAGAAGAAAAGTAATATAAAATTTACCGTTATATATATTTTATGGGTACCATAAAATAAAAAAAAAACCACTTTGAAAAAAACAAATGGCACCCCACACGCCAAAAGGAAAAATCTAAAGCCTGAATAATTTGGAGAAAAATAAAACCCCGAATTATTTGTGTTATTGACCTGTACAAATGTTCAGCGACGATCCAACCAAAATAGCAATGTGATCTCTCTCTCCCTCTCTCTATTTTATATAACTTGTTTCCCACCGCACGCAAACAATTAAACCCATTTTTCTTTGGCAAATTTCCAATATCACGTGTTTTATGTAGTGGGGTTGCAATCTTCCCTCGGGCATATTTAAAGTATTGCTCTTACTTGTCCATTTTATACTTCTTTTTTTTTTTCTTTTTTTGTTTGGTTTAAAGGAAAGGAATCCCAAGGCAAAATGATAACGTGAAAATCCATCCAATATCCCTTCTCGGGCTCTTGCCTCTCTTCGCATCACAGTAATCGTCACCAAAAGTAGATAATTGCCAGAAGGTTAAAATTCAATAATTTTATCATTTGTATGCCATCGGTTGATTGATTTATTATTGGTGGACTGGGGATTTCTTGTCTTTGTGGCCGAGGATGCTTGTTGCCCAACTCTACTTTTGCTTCGTTCCTTCAAACTTCTAACTATATACGTGGTAATGACGGCAAGGCTTTCTCTAAGAGTCAATATTTTCTATCCAATATGGAACATGTCGTGTGGCCCGTGGACCACTAAGCATTAATCTTCCAATTTTTATTTTTATTCTTTATTAATCGATAGGAGTACAATTACATCATATTTGCAAACTCTGATCCATCAGAGCACTTTTTTTTTTTGTGACGGCAAGTGATCTTTATTATTTAAAATTCATTAATTAATTAATTAAAGAAAATTAAAATTATCGTTTTGTCGACCATGACAAAATCTCATGGGAATATTCCAATTCGAACTATTTGGACAATTTTAAGACATGCACCGTGTGGAAGAAATTGTCGGCTTTGACGTGGCAGATTAGTATCAGTACAACTGAAATCCAACGATTGAAATTGCGCCCCTTTGTTAGATATGTTCACACATTATTGTCTGCTTTGGCAATTTCCTATTCTTAATAGAGTTCGTATTATTCAACTAACGTTGATGTGAATAACGTGCACATTGGTTTTCGTAAAAATTCATGTTTGTTAGATTAGTAGTCATGCCGGCATCAATTTTCAATTAAATATTTAAAAGTATTAACAGAGAAATGACACATAATCAAACTTAATTTAAATTATCTTAATTTTTAAATTATTCAAATTTTATATATTTTAAATATATTAAATTCTAAATTTATTAAATTTTATTTTTTTTAAACTTAAAATTTAAGTGCGCCGCTGTTATAGGGTTATTATTTTCTCCTCTAAAAGACAACTTTTTAGAGTGTGCAGTACTCACGTTTATATACTCCAAGATCTCCTTCTTCTTATCCGATGTGGGAGACGAGTATTATACACTTGTCTGTCACACTCTTCCCCACCGAATTCATCGACATTCTCGTCTCACACTCTCCCCTATCGAATCCATCGATATTCTTGTCGAAAATCGAGACCTCCTCTTACCTACTTTTTCCACACGAAATACTTAGTAGGAGATATCAGAATAAGAGTCGGGATTGACTCTAATACCATTTATTACGGGGTCATTATTCTCTCTTCAAAAGGTAATCTTTTAAGGTGTGCAGAATCAACGTTTATATGCTTCAAAATTTCATTCTTTCTATCCGACATAGAAGACGAGTATTATACGTCCGTATCCGTGCACATATGCATATATATTTTAAATTATTTTGAATTTTTGCGTTTTGAATTACAAACCATTCTTTTTAATTAATATGACTAAAATTAAATTAGATTTAAAACAAATGAAATCAAATTATTCAAATTATGTCACTTTTTACTACTTCTAGTCAGGGATCAGTGTTCGGAACAATTTATGAAGTGCTAAAATCTTATATTTGATGGCAATCGGTTGGCCATTACGATGGGAAATTGTTTGGGATGAGGGGCAGCTCTGGACAGCATTTTCCAATTGCCATTACTTGACAAATAAGATAAAAGATTCAATCAAGTCTTAGCAGGCCAAGTCGGGGAAAAATAGCGCAGACTCGATAATGTGTCATTAGGTATACAATTAGCATAAAAGACTGACGAAGCGGATAATTAACAATTAAAAAAATCTACTACTCCTCTCTAACAAATTTCAAGAGATTAATCAGTGTGTACCCAAAAAAGGAGGGGACTCATTGGTGCGCGTGTGAAAGAGTTGACCTGCTACTCCCTGAAACCGTTGTCACATTATTTAGTTTATCAACTATTAAATTTATATTTAATGACCAAATTATTAGCTAAATAAAATAAAATGCAAGTGATTTTGTTTTCTTTTTTCCCTTCTGTTTGCTCTTAGCTGAGTTGGGGAGGGGGGAGTTTTGATGGGGCAGACCTGGGTTTGAATCCAAGACCTGGTCTCCAAGTTTTACTTGGGTGACACAGACTAGTTAATGTAAATAATTTGTCTGGTATGGGAATTTTAATAATTTGTTGGCTGCAGAGATGGACCTAGTCTGATGCTGGAAATAGTGCTAAAATAAAGTTCCATTTACGGGACAAGTACAATTGCTTTCTTATTTTCATTTTTTATACAGTAATTACAAGTATTTAATTAAGTTAAAAATATTTAATTATTAATCAATTAATTTTATTTTATCGTGTGATAGTTAAATTATATAAATTATTAATTTTAAATTAAATTTATATTCAAACCTAATGCACGCGGACAAAAAAAAAAAAAAAACTTCATTTTTTTTCTTCGGTACATGTGGTCCAATTAATTTGATAGATTCAAAGCATGCAGGTCCACAATAAAATCTTGTTTGTCTTGTTTGTTTTCATGACTATATAAGAGCCCAATTGGTTTGCTTCTTAACAACATTAGAGATCACGGGACGGGTTTTTCTGAAGCAGATAAACAGCAGCAGCTTGTTGTGAAAGAGAAGTTGGGCAAGGTTCCAAGGACAATATAAAAGCCAATTGGCTTGCTTCCACGGAACAACATCGATCCATTAGCTTCTTTTTGTCTTTAACCAAACCCTTTTTAAATCCCTGCAGCGAATAATCTGTTCCTCCAGGGCCTCTTGTTCTCTTTTTTTTGCAGCTTTCAACACAAGCTGTCAGGTTGTCGAAACATTTGAAGAACACAATAATGGGGAACTGTCTGCCTCTGGCTCAATATGAGAGTCTAATCGATGTCTCCAAGAAAAAAAGAAATGCTTTACCCATTGAGGCCCCCTTCAGACTTCCGTCTCCATTGCCATCTTGGCCACCAGGTATGTATATATCAATCTTTGTAATGCCATCAATCTTGACAAATTTTGAGTACTTAATTCCTGGTTTTGAATTCACTCGGCAGGTGAAGGTTTTGGGACTGGAATTATTGATCTTGGTGGACTGCAAGTGAGCCAGATTTTGTCATTCAAAAAAATTTGGGCTACCCAAGAAGGTGGACCAGATAATCTTGGTGCTTCTTTCTTTGAACCATCGAACATTCCGCCGGACTTCTTTATGCTAGGCTGCTACAGCCAACCCAACAATGAAAAGCTTCATGGGTGGGTTCTAGTAGGGAAAGACAGCGCAGGAGGGACCTTGGAGAAACCAGTAGACTACACTCTTGTTTGGAGTAGCGAGACATTGAAAATCAAGCAGGATGGTATTGGTTACATCTGGTCACCAACAGCTCCAGATGGTTACAAAGCTGTAGGCTTTATAGTGACCAACTCGCCTCAGAAGCCTCCCCTGGAGAAAATCCGCTGCATCCGGGCGGACCTCACCGACCAATGTGAGGCGGATTCCTGGATATGGGGGCCAGGCAAGGAGAGCGATCCAAATGGGTTCAATGTCTTCAGTTTAAGGCCTAGCAACAGGAGAATCCAGGCTCTGGGCGTTCCTGTAGGCACATTTCTGGCACAAGCTCCAGGGCGGGTCATTTCCTCTATTTCTTTAACCTGCTTGAAGAATACAGGATCCAACTTTTCCTGTTTGCCTAATGCACTCCAAATTCAAGCCCTGTTTCAGGTAGGACCAAATTAATCAAATACCTCACATGAGAGTTCAAATCTTTAATCTTCTATTTTGTCTGCCACTTTGGAGTTCGGTGCTCTTAATAAATTTTCACTTTTTTCCAGGCTTATTCTCCCTGGATTTATTTCCATCCTGATGAGGACTACCTTCCATCTTCGGTGAATTGGTATTTTGCGAATGGGGCATTACTTTATAAGAAGGGAGAAGAGTCCAATCCTGCCCCAATTGAAGCTAATGGCTCGAACCTTCCCCAGGGTGGCTCCAACGATGGCGCCTACTGGCTAGACCTTCCCACAGATGAAGCTGCCAAAGAGAGAGTCAAGAAGGGTGATCTGCAAGACTCTAAGGTCTACTTACATATAAAACCAATGCTTGGTGCAACCTTCACAGACATAGCTATATGGGTATTTTACCCTTTCAATGGCCCCGCCAAGGCCAAAGTTGAGTTCATCAACATCAAACTGGGGAAGATCGGAGAGCACGTCGGAGACTGGGAGCATTTAACATTAAGGGTCAGCAATTTTAATGGAGAGCTAAGGAGTGTCTACTTCTCTGAACATAGCAAAGGTGTCTGGGTAGATGCACCAGAACTTGAGTTCCAGAACGGCAACAAGCCTGTAACATACGCATCATTACACGGCCACGCCATGTACGCCAAGGCTGGCCTCGTTTTGCAAGGGAGTGGAAGGATAGGAATCAGGAATGACACTGCAAAGAGCAAAATTGTAATGGACACTGGAACAAGATATTCAATTGTTTCTGGAGAGTATTTGGGGACAGTTATTGAGCCAGCTTGGCTGAACTATTCCAGGGAATGGGGTCCTAAGATTAGCTATGACCTTGAGGAGGAGATCGAGAGAGTGGCTAAATTGTTGCCTGGAAAACTCAAATCTGCCTTTGAAAAGTTTGTGAGGAGCCTGCCAAATGAAGTGTTTGGTGAAGAAGGGCCTACAGGTCCGAAAATGAAAAGAAGCTGGAGTGACGACGAAGTTGTTTGAAAAGTTCCGTTTTCTTGCCAGAATTGATTCATTGTATAAGATTACTGAAAGATCTGTTCTGTAAAATTAATTAAAATAGTAGTCAATTATATGAATAAGATTACCGAAAGATTTGTTCTGTTAAATTACTTAAAATACTAGTCAATTATATGAACATAATTGTTCAATGATATATGCCGAGTATTGCATATGCTTTTCTTTCTTTTTTTTTTTTTATATAACTCAGATTACCACTAATATTCAAGTTCTGGACTTCAAAACCGCAGGATTCTAATACCATTTGATAAAGTTCATTGGTAAGAGTACCATACAAATATTTTAACTATATAGGTCAAGCCTTCGCGCTTTGACTCACTCTAAATGTTTCATTCTTGATGATGTAGAAAATGGATCTTGCTCTAAATGTAGAATGGCATATTACCAACTACCATATATTTTTTTTCTTCAAATTGTCAAGGAAATTGAATTTTTGTTGCCCCCCCACTAGAAATAGCAACAAATAAATTATGTTGTTGTTCAACTATCCTGTCCATTTCTACCATGCGAGTGGACTAAATCTACTAATTTTTTTTTATTAAAAAAACATCTTAAATCATTTTTATTGTGCGAGTTGTTATCTCGAAGGCGACTAAGTTTTAATAAATAACCCCTTTCTTTGCACCTATATTAATACATAGCCAAAGCTATGGAATTTATTAAATATTTGAACTTGTAAATTAATTTTCGACACCGTCAGCCAAAAAAAAAAAATGTTCGATGTGCCAAAAGAAAATCGAAAAATTGTGTGCTCAAACAATCAAAACGATATTTTAAATTTCTAATTGGAGTCAATTAATAAAAATAAAAATAAAAACAAAAAACTTTT
Organism: Bruguiera parviflora; assembly: GCA_019804595.1. Taxonomy (NCBI): domain Eukaryota; kingdom Viridiplantae; phylum Streptophyta; class Magnoliopsida; order Malpighiales; family Rhizophoraceae; genus Bruguiera; species Bruguiera parviflora. The sequence continues at coordinate 720,537 of CM034049.1, read as the reverse complement.
CTTTAAAGAAAAAAATAATAGAGAGAGAGAGAGATACAGCCGATACTTTTTCTCAGAGATGCCAACTCGGAGTTCCATGGACCATGAGCATAACAGTTGACACGAAGCTTGTTGTAAGAGATGATGGCTAATTAATTGATTGTTTTTGCACGTTGTCCACACATTTCTCATGAACAGCAACTGTGCCTTCGGCCTTTTCTAGTTGCCTCGCCACAGTTCAAACCGAAAGTTTTATAATAAAGTGTTGGTATTCCTAATATTACTTTGTTTAAAGGGAAAGAAATTTAATATGCACAAATTTGTCCAAAAATATATTGGGTATAAAGAAACGAAAACATTAATGATATTCAAAGCTGTCCCACCAGACAAAGGAAAAAAAAAAAAAAAAGAGTGAAGATTCCCGGTCCACCGAGAATCTGGCCAATTCCAATGGTCCACCGAGAGGGCATTGTGTCATGTTCTCTGTTTCATAAGGGTCGGAAAATAATCGTCCATCATATGAAATGCAATTTGATCAGTGCCTGGGTTTGACCTGGCTGGACTTCCAGCACTGTTCAAATTGCATTTCCCCAAAGGGACAAAGTATGTTGCAATTTGCCAAAAGTGTACTCCTGCCTTAAATTGTAAGATCTCCGATTACACTTGTGATAATTTCAATACAGTGTTTTAGTTTCTAGCTAAACATTTTCCTCTTTCTCTTAGAGAAACCGATACAGGAAATTGTTCACCACATAATCCGCAAGAAGTTTGTTTGTCTTCTCCGTTGGATGGAAGGAATCCCAAAAAACATATTTATTTGCATCAGAGCATGTAAAAGGGATTCTTTTATTACATATGAAACTCGTCTCAAACAGTCCTGTCCCACAGCATCCTTTTGCTACATTTTCAAACCCTGTAATTATAACATACATGAGAATCAAATTAGAAAACATTGATTATCTGGATTCAGATGAAATAACTTTTTTTATTATATATATATATATATATATATATATAAACCCCTCTAGGGCCCCAACAATAAACGAACGCCTAGCGTTAGTACTGACAATAAATGCTTATAGATGACAGTGCAGTATCCACCTTGTGCTAAACCGTTTAAATAATTGTTTGTGATGTTGAATGGAACTAATTGACTTGAAGCACCAAGATCTTTCAAATCATTGAGAATAACATTGTCGGTAAACCTTAAGTTAGATTACTTTGCTTGACGCACAATTTAATGCAATGTCACTCCAGCAGCAACACGGTGATAAATAGCGGGAAAAAGCTTACCGAAAGAGCGTGGTGTCCCTATTATTTCTAAGAGAATATAATACGTGCTTGAGGGCACCAATTGCATCCCAGCATGCTCCTTGTTCAGCTCCGTGACTAATTCGTTTAACTTCCTATTGAAATTCCTGGCCACATTGTTGTATTCCTCGATGCATGCGCCGTCAAATAACATATTTCTGGTTCTCTCCAATGGTAAACACCCCATCGGTGGAAGCCCGGCTACAGTTATCTTTTGAGCCCCAAGACGATGAAGCTCTGTGATGAAGTCCCTAGCAATTCCCAAAAGAAAATCTTGGTACTCCTCAACGGAAAACTTTGATGATGTGTTTGGGAAGATGTAGTAATTCTCCATAAAATCATTTGTTCCCATGCTTATGATGTACAGTGCTTCGCCTAACAGCTTTTTGGCTTCCCCATTTCCTAGATAGCCTCTGAGCTTCTCCTGGTATTCCTTATAATACTCTAGTTCCTTCCAGAGAGGTATTACAGACTGCAAGTCCAATGAAAATCGTGGATATGAGCCCAAAATCTACGCTAAAGGTAATTCTAATTGAGTTGAGATATACTTGGATAAAAAACAAGATTTGATTTACTTCTATCACTGAGTTAGCTTGACTTACAAACACATCAGAGGTAGCGTTATCATAGCCAGTTCCTGCAGAGGCAAAGCAAACTCCAGTGGCAAAATCCTTGATGTTATATGCTGGATCCAAGTATGCAGGTATTGTTTGCTTGATACCAAAGGCTTCAGAAATGAAGTCTGTTGCCATCCGACCATTGGAAAACCTCCCCGTGGGCTGGCCACCAATGAAATCACGTCCATACGGTGCAAAATTACTCTTGAGGATTGTAGATATTCGGTTGTTGTTACCTGAATCCACTGAAGAGTCTCCAAAAACAACGATGGCTGGAACTTTGGCATTGACATAGAGGATCTGTAGGAGCAGGTGAACTAATAGGAACCAAAGCAGGAAGTTAGCTGCCATGGTTGTCTTGTCCTGGACAGTTGGAGTTAGCAGTATAAGTAGTCTGGTGGTTGGTGAGGGTGGTAAGAAATGATGATTCCTTGTGCGCCACTCAAGGGGCTAGGGATTGGGGATGAGCGGACTAGCTAGTTCAGGCACACCAACCTTGTTGACACACTTGTTTGAACTAGTATGTGAGTTCTTCTATTGTGCTTGCTATTCAATAGAACTACAAGGAAAGAGGGTTGAGCATTACTCTCTGCATGCGGGTTGATTGCCTGCATTGACTCTCTGTAATTGAATTTCCATGTTATTTATAGAGAAGGTGCAGGAAAATATTTGGTTGAATTGAAGTAACAAAATCTAGAATTTGTTGTCTGTTGATGCATGGCGGAGGTAGTGACCTGTATTGCTTATTGTTATATACGGTTGTGCAACTTTTCCCAGTAAGAGGCTGAAAATAAGAAAATATAGTTTATTACAAAAGCTGTGAAGTATAAAAAAGCATAAACTGATCATGAAGTATGAGGTATCCGATACGCGATTGTCTGTTTATATATGGCCAGGAGGTTCAATCTAGCCACCCGTATTTCCGGGTGACTACTAACTGAAAAAAATGCATCAGTGAATGAACCAAACACCATAACCAGAACCAGGAGAATAAAAGTTCATGAAGGCCATTCCTTCTGTATTTAGCTTAATTTCCCCGAAAAAAAGGGGAAGTGAAAACTCGGATCATCATTTTGGTTTGGATGTTGAGCTGCTTTTTAACATCCTCGTGGACCTTTTCCTCTTTGAGCATGCCTTCTTGGGAGACTTGAAGGAGAATGCATGCAGTTATAACGTTCTGTGGAAGACACCGCCACACTTTCTCCTGTTGTATAGCACCGGTTCCAGGGGTGGGGCATGCCAGTTCAACTAACTTCCATCGGTTTTACGTGTGTTTATTCTTTTTAGGGACTGTATTCATCTGTAAATTCAATGGGGTTGGTTATATAAATCCCTTCTTGTTATTATTATTCTTTTTTTCTTATTACGAACTGAGTTTTCTATTTGTGGGTGGTAATGGTCATAGCAAAATCGAGTGCCCAAAATTGACATACATATTGAAATAATATAAAATTGTGTCAAGCTGCAGTATGCCCATCTCATTAAAATTGGAAAGCAAGTAGATTACCTCACACTCTTAACAATGTAAGTTATTACAAATATTCTTAACAATGAACGTAAATCATTAATTAACACTTATATTTACAAATTTATATTATACATAAGTCATTATGTTGAGTTTAGGATTTAGAATATTACTATAAGTAAAACCACAAGACTTAAAAATTGTCATCAACCGCATATTATAGAAACGTAACTTCCAATACCTACCTGTTAAAATTTGGAAAAGAGTCAAATATATGCGCAATCACAATGTAATCACTTTTACCATTACATCAGGCTTTGCCTGGTAAAAAAAAAAAAAAAAAAGATAAAGATAAATAATAATAATAATAGTAATAATAACAAAACAGTGATAGTGGGCCAAGCTCAGATTGCATTTCTGTGAATGGGCTGACATGAAAATAAACATGGACACGAGCTTTTATGCTGGATTATGGGCTACACTTGGACTGGGGCTCCTCCATTACCGGACCTTTTGTTGGGCTTGCACGTCAGGGTTGGGTTAAACCGGTAGAAATTTTAGACTTGAGGTTTTCTTTTCGACCTTTTAATAGTTAGGACGTTTTTTGGTTATTTATTTATTTATTTATTTATCAAAAACGTCCTTAGGCCGAAAGTTATTTTATAAATTAATTTTTTATTAATAAATTACATATATATATATATATAATTAAAGCTCATAACTTCAAATTTCAGTCATTTTCTCAAAATTATAATTTGTAATTTTAAAAAATAAAGATTTAAAATTTTTTAACTATTAAAATATTTTTATAAAATAATTCACAATGAATAATATTTCGGCCGAGGCACTATTTCTCCATGGAAGAAAATTGGAAATTTGAATTTCTTTTCTGAAGGTAGGGAAAAAAAAAAAGAAAAAAAAAAAGGGAAAAGCGTGGTCATACGACGCCGTTTCGAAAAGTTGGCGCGGCCTCACCATTACGCTACAATCGTGAATTATCTTTGCTGCGGGAACCCGTCCGGATCTTTCTGGAGAGAGAGAGAAGAAAAAAAAAAGGGAAATTGGCAGTTGGGACAATGGTGCCCTTAAAAATATCCCAAATCTAACATTTCTTAGCCTTCACAGGAGTAATTTTCTTAATCGTTTAAGGGTAATTCCGTCATACGGTATATACTCATCTGAAAAAAAAAAAAAAAACCCTAAAAGAAAAATAGACCAGCCAGTCCAAACCACTGCTCTTTTTGTTTCTCCACAAAGCACACAATCTCTGCCTTTCTTCATAATTTTTCCGAGAATTTTATTTATTTTTCCCATTTTGACGTCCCGCCTCCTCTCCTCCCATTCATCATCCTCTTCGACTATGTTGATGTCTCGGGTTCTTTCACGCGCCTCCAGGAGCGTGGTCGGACGCGCCGCCACACCGCTTCTTCTCCGTTCTTCCCAGAAGCAGCGTTCGCCGATCCTGTCCAGTCTGACTCACTCTTTTTTTAATGAATACCCAAGCAAGGTGCGTTTGTAACCCTCGGAATTATCAATTTTGGTGGTCGATTTTCTGCTAGGGTTTTTCTGGGGTTTAAGGGTTTTGGGTTTATTGTTCTGAGTTTTAGGGTTCTATCCTACTACATAGATTTCGTTGCTTTTTTTAATGAAGTTTTCTTCTGTGCGTTTGGTGTCTACTGATTTTCTTTTCTTTTTCTTTTTTCTTTTTTTTTTTTTGTATAGGGTTTAAGCGTTGTTTTTAAGAGAATTATCCTAATCCGATGTTTTTCTATTGCTTCTTCTTTATAAAGTGTATAGTATTGTTAAAATCGCATGCATCCTTTGTGCAGTTTTCTTTGTTTCTGAAGCAATCTTTTCTCTTTTAGGGGTGGGGGTTTCAAATTTTATCTGGATATGATTTGAAATTTGAAAAAAAAAAATTATTGCTTGATGGTAAAGTTCAATTTTTTCGTAAATAAATGAACAAATAAGCAGCTATCTTGTTCTATGAAGTTTGCAATTTAAAGGGTTTTCCGTGTCTTTTCTTTTAATTATTTTATTGAGTTGAGGTGTTGCTATTGCTTGAATTTTGCGGATTTTAGTGGTTCAACAAATGAAAAAAAGGAATTAGTTCAATTGCTCGTTTTAATATCATCTGTGTTAGTAACCTGTTTTTTTTTATTGGTTGTTGCTGGGCTAAGTGCATCTTTATGGCCTATGAAACGAGCATCTGTTAACAGCATTTGGGTAGCATGTGAATTAATTTCATTGCGGCTGTTGTGGGATTTCATATTTGTTCGCATACAAAAATATAAGAATTACTGTTGAAAGTTTCAGGATTTCTGGTTCAAGTGTTTGGTCATTTAGATGAAATGGGTTGGAAGTTATTGCTTATTAAGTAACAGTTACTGTTATAGTATTTGGTGTCTAGAGGAAGTGGGCTGCAAGTGATTGCTTATTAAGTAATAGTTACATCGGTTGCCCTTGTTTGTTGATATATGATATCGATCACAATTGGTTTTTTATAGCAATCTAGGATGCTCATTTTTGTGGTTCATGTGTTATAAATGTGTTTTTACATTTGGGCTCCTGGGATTTGAACTAAGATCTATAACAAAAGGCAAAGTCAGAATTCTAATTTCCAGTATTATTTGAATTAGATTTTGGACTGATTCTCAGCCACTTTCTTGCTTTCTTATCATCTGCTCTTCCCCCCCCTAGTTGTCTGGTTCTTACCTTCAATTGCTCCTTAACTTTGAATCTAATTTTGCTGTGAAAAATTTTGACAAGAATGGTAATTAATTTGTGTATTTGCTGTATTTCAGTTCACTTCAAGTCAGGTATCTCTGTTTCATCATTCAGCTCCTACTCTCTTACCCTTTAATCGATTTGGATTCACTTCGTCTGCATCCCCCAAGCCTAGTGAGAAAGAACAGGGGAATATGGCAGAGGAAAACAGTGCCTCCTTTAATGGCGAGGCAGCAAAAACAAATGAAGATGCAAAGTCCTCCAATGGAAGAGAAGATTCGGCTTCTGGAGAGAGTAAAGAATCAGGTTTAAATTCGGAGTCTGAACCGACCACATCTCATTCTGTGAAAAGGAGGAGAAGAGGTACTAAACGAACTGCATTTTCTGATTCAGATACGGAAGTTGATGGTGATCTGTCAAGGGATGAATTGGTGAAGCTTTTAGCAGAGAAGGAAGAACTCTTGAATTCAAAGCACAAAGAGGTTGAGAAAATGCAAGATAAAGTTCTTCGCACTCTGGCAGAAATGGAGAATGTTATGGAAAGGACAAAACGTGAAGCAGAGAACTCTAAGAAGTTTGCCATCCAGGTTTTCTAGTGACAGCTTTATCCTTGAAATGACTGATCAGTTACTTTTGGAAGGAGATTGTGAAATTGTTTAGGTAATTGCTGTGTAGAAAATTTCGCCATATTTATTCCTTAAAATCTGTGTATGCTACAGAATTTTGCCAAGAGCCTGCTGGATGTTGCAGACAACTTAGGAAGAGCTTCATCAGTTGTAAAGGTCAGTTTTTCCAAGATTGATACTTCTATTGACACTTCTGCAGCGGTGCCTGTCCTTAAGACTCTCATGGAAGGAGTTGAAATGACTGAGAAACAGCTTGCTGAGGTAAACATGTATAATCAGCACAATCATCATTCTGCTTAAGTGTGATTATGTTTGTACCATGTGCTTTGAATGAAATATTTGCTATTAAGTTAGATTTTTGGCTGAAACAGCTTTTTGTGGTTTTAAACTTCAGGTATTTAAGAAGCATGGAATAGAAAAATTTGATCCAACAAATGAGCCATTTGATCCACATAGGCACAATGCAGCATTCCAGATACCAGATTCTTCTAGACCCACAGGCACTGTCGCTGCCGTCCTTAAGGTATCAATTGAGTTGTAACCCAGTCTTTACTGAATAGTTAATTATTAAGCTATGATCAACCAAAACAATGGCTCATGATATTGCTTGCTGTAAAAAGGATTTGTTATTGTTAATTTGTGCCCAGTTCCTTCTGAGCATCCCTTTGACTAAACTTTTTTTAAGGATGCTGATATAAAGTTGCTTGATCTCGCAATGGATTTATACCTTCTTCTAAATTGCCCGATGTTCTGTATTGCAGCCTGGATACATGCTTCATGATAGGGTCATTCGGCCAGCCGAAGTTGGTGTTACCCATGTGGTGGAGACAGAAACATGAGGGCGAAAAAACCTCTAACGGTGGGGACTGATCTCCGAGAATTTTTCAGTTGTGCAAGAGGAAAGAAATGTAAACACTTCTTGTCGGATAAGCTTATTGGTATCTAGAGCTTTGCACAGCAGCATAGGTCATAATGCCTTTTTGTCTCTGTTTCCCCGGTTGTTTTGATCATTTAAAAAATAGGTTACAAGAGAGCTTCCTTCATGGATATTATTTTCAAAGTTTAGATTTTTGAGTTATTGTCTTCTTTCCCTGGAGTGCAACGCCCTCTCCCCAAGGGTAGGACTGGAGCTTGCAATAGTTTTGCATCCATTCATGCTGGAGGCTCGGAAGAGTTTTCCCTGGAAAAGGTTAGCTCTAAACGTTGTGTAATGTTACAGAGCGCGGAAGGACCTTTTAAGGTAAAGATGATTGAAAAACAGCCAATACCGGGAGCCTGATGAACGTTACTGACGGTAGTTGAAAGTTATGAAACAGATGTCCATCGGAGCAGATTCGACAGTCCCAACTGAGAATTCTCAATATCTTGGTGTGAGGATGTGTGCCAAAGTATCATTGGCTTGGAATTAAGGAGCTGAGAATACATGCAGCCCCCAAACCACGCGTCGTTTAGAAGTAAACATCTAAACATTAAAAGCTTTAATTTACGCTCGTATAACATCTAAACACATATTTGATAGCTTTAAGGGCGAGCCTGAAGAGTGTGAATCGGCGAGCAGCCACACCCACATGGGAGCGTTTGACGGAGGGCAAAGTAAAGGACTAGAGAACCAATCACTGTCATCAATCGACCCAAAGCATTGCCAAATGAAGACAACAATTAATAACACGAAGCAGTGCTTCTCCCCTAACAATAATTTATCATATGGCAAGGGCACGTGAAATTGCCAAGCCCAATTCTAACTTAATACCAGTGCACAAACAATTGTTTTATCTTGACCGATGGACATACGAGGGTCAACCAGTCCAAAAATCACCGGAGTTAGCTTTCTTCATTTGGGCATCTTTGCTCCGACTAACGGAATCATGGTCACTGTTGCCACCTTCCAGATATAACCCCAAGTCCAGATGAGTTCTAGTCGATTCCTGCATGACATGAAAGACTTCCGCTTAGTTCATTACAGAATTCACTTGAAGAAATTGTCATCAAATGTTGTGCAGAATCTGTTTCCAAGTTTATCCAATCATTATTTTTTGCCTCTGCATCTCTGTGCTAGTGAACCTGTTAAAACTCCAATGGAACTTTTGCATGAGACATAATAAACTATTTTAACAATGCTTACAATTAAGATAACCGGACATTTTTGTGCTAGAGAGCAATGCAACTGAAAATTTTGAAACACAGTGAGAGAGTCTCACAGCCAAGTGATCTTCTTCCAATCCCAAGAAATTGGTCAGTGTGTAGTAGGACACTTAGTTTTGCAACTTACATTCTTCCATGTTTTTACAGTAAACAGAGTATTATAACTAGAATGAATAAAATGAGAAGATTTTCAGTCTTTACTGAAGCCAAAACAAAGAAAAGGTCATCCAATTAGCAATGGGTACCAAAAAGGTGATGCAAACAAGAAACAGCAGAAGGAAATGAATATGTAAAATTAAAATCCATGGAAGGAGACAAAAGTTTTAAGCGCCACCTGAGTTTCCTTCTTCAAATCTTCCCCAGCATTCAGCTCATCTTTCTTGAAGGCTTTCCATGCATTGAACTGGTTGGCCTCACTGGTATTAGCTTCCTGTTCAAGCTTTTCCGCTGCTTTCCTCTGTTCTTCCACTACAACAATCTACACGTAAATGCAAACAATGCATGACCTCCGTGCTAAAGCTTGGGAAACAAAACAAAAATGAAGACAGACATTTTTCAGGGTGGAAGATGGATTGGGAGTGAGAAGCAGAGATCCGGGACTCTCGTCAATGCCTGACAGGTACACAACCAGGCAAAAGAATGGGAAACACAGTCATATAAAACAAAGTATGCATGGAGTTTGATTCTTTTCTAACCCACAAATAGTTAACCATATCAGCTCCTTCTCAGGCAATTACCCAAAGTTCATAAAGGATGAATAGACACCATGGATCTTGAGTGTTCACAAAGACGCATATTTCAAAATCAAAACTTTAAAGCCAAAAAAGGATGAATAGACAAGGAAAACTATTTCCAAATATTCACTAATTAGACCCAAAAATACACATTTCTTTTCTCTAGTTGCAAGAATGAAGAAAAAGATGGGGAAAAGGAACTGGAAACACAACTGCATCAAACAAACAACTACGTGCATGGTAAGTTCAATTCCCATTCTCCAATTCACAATCGCAATTAGTTAGCCAAATCAACACCTTTTAGGTGATTACCAAAGGAAAAAAAAATTAAAAAGAAGAAGAAGAACAGTTAAAAAAAAAAATTAACAAAGAGCAATACTTCAAGATCAAAACTTTGAAGCTAAAAAGAGAAAGAGCTAACAAAGAAAATTCAATTTTCCACTTCAAGATCAAAACCTTGGAGCTAAAAAAGATAAAGCTAACAAAAGAAAGACCATCTTCCACTTCAAGATCAAAACTTTGAAGCTAAAATGGATAAAGTTAACAAAGAAAAGCCCATTTTCCATACATTCACTAACTGGGAAGTAAACACCCATCTGTGCTGCAAGCACACTTACCGGAGTGTAGCGGAACCTGCGCTTGGGAGGCTCCTCGGAGGAGGTATCAGCGGCGTTGGCCGCCAGAGGGGTCCACCGACGGAGTAGGAGTCGAGAGGAGTTGCTGTTGTTATTGTGGCCGTTGGATTGCAAGTGGGAGATGTTGATGTTGTTGTTGTTATTGTTGTTGTTGTGGTGGTGGTGGTGGTGGTGGTGATTGGAGGACACGTGGACCCACTTCTTCTTCCACTTCCTGACGGGGCCGCTGAACACCGCGGCGGCTGCCGGAGGGCCGTACCGGGAGGAGGCCCGGCCCAGTCGAGAACCCACTCCCTCCATTTACGTTTTTTCAAGTTCTCGTCTCGGTTTCAGAACCCGAGACACCCGATATCTCGGTTCGTTTCTATGTATCGGTGTTGGGTTGCCTTTTGTTTATGTTTTTCTTTGGGCTTCGGGGACTACCGAAGAAGTAAAATGAACGGAAGCGGTTTAAAGCTTTTCGGTTAAACATTTATGGGGTTGTGGCGTACCTCCACACGGCGTCGTTTGAGTGCCAAAGTTACGCTTTTATGGTCCAAGTCTTGTTGACAAGAATCTTCATTTATTTATATATATATATATATATATATATATATTTTTTTTTTAAATTACAATGCTGATATTCACATGTAAAAATTCATTGCTCAATTTTATGAACTTGGATGGTCAAAGAAATGAAGAATGCATTTTTCCTTTTCTTTTTGGTTTTATTGTATTTTCTCCCAACATTATTTGCAATTCCATTAGAAATCAATATCCAAAACCAACAAAGGAAAATAGAATTAAACAAACGCCTATAAATTTTTATAACATTACGAGGCAACTTCGCTCGGACAAACTCAAGTCCTGTATTAAAAAATTAAACTTAGAGCTTAACTACAAATTAATGAGTTTCAAACATGGATTTATACACAAACTTTGGATATATATATTTGCGTCTTTTTTTTTTTTTGTTAATCAATATGATGCATTAAAAATAAAAATAATTATAATAAATGATTACGATTATAACACCAAATTGATGTTAAAAATAAGTCAAATTAATTATATTTAAGTAATTTTACAGTTAAAAAGAAACAAGTGTTTTTAAATAAATAGTAAAAAAATGATTTCTTTTTCTGAAATTTTAGCCATCACTCATTCGTCGAGACATGGTAGATGAAATTTGGCTTATGAAAGATATTTTGCATATATATATATATATATATATACAGGTACAGATATATTTGTCAACAGCAACAAGCTCTGCAAGTTTTAATTGAGGAAGAGCACAAGATCAACCATGGAGCTGTGTCTCAACTCCACAAGACTTCTGAACTGGACCCACCACCCCCTACAACAGGGTCACCATATCCTCTGCAAAACCTCTATTTCTCTTTCCCTCAAAACCCCATGTCTCCAGTCCAATGAGAACAGCTGGAAGAAGCCTTCCAATCCTCAAAATGTCCCATCTTTTTCCCGCCAAGTCCAACGGTCAGCATTTCTTCGGCGGCGTTCTCGAGAGGCTTCGGCTCCACCACCACCACCTCCTCCTCCTGTGGATGTTGGACTGGAGAAGGATAGGCTTCCCGCTGATATTAGCGTCACTGAGACCCCAGAGCCCAGTTCAAGAGTGAGTTGTCCTCTTCCTTTGTTTCTTCCTTAACAATATCACACTTATTTCTATTTTACACTATTTTTCAATCATTATTTGTAATATAATCGACCCTTTATCGGCTTCTTCTATGTGGGTCTTTGCTAATTTGGACGAAAAGGTTTAGTTTTTTCGGTACATAAAGCTCTAAACTTTTGAATGCTGTCTCTCTCTCTCTCTCTCTCTCTCTCTCTCTCTCTCTCCCTCCTGCTTTCTAATCTATTTTGGACGCGGAAATGTGAGAAGGTGAATGTCTCTTTTATGTAATATACTAATTTGGTATAAGATTCTTGGACTTTTTCTCTTTTTGTGCAGGTAAGGTTGCATGTAGATGTCCCCCCAGCTGTATGTGATGATTGTTACAAAAGGGTCATGAATGAGTTCACGAAGCAAGCTAAGGTGCTTATCTGCCTTGGTGTACAGTTGCTATTTTGTTGCATAAATGGATTTAGGACCACAATTATTTTGGTCTGTAATCTGCGTGATAAAACAGCACACATGCAACTATATTCTTGGTTCCCCGTTTTTGTATTATGAACTAGCTAAGCCTGAAAGATATTTTGGTTGTGGTAACGAGCGTGTGAAAGGCTGTGCAAAAACTGTTTGTGAAATGACTAAATTTTTACAGGTCCCTGGATTTCGTCCTGGAAAGGCAGTTCCGGAAGGCATTCTTATCAGTCATGTTGGCAAGCAGAATGTTCAAAAAGCTACTGTTGAATCTATTTTGAAAAGGACCCTTCCACATGCCTTGTCCATGGTATGTCCTAGTGAGAGGATTTGGTAGTATTCCTGTTTCTATCCTCGCTAACTATTGCTCCAAGGACCTTTTAGATTCCCTTTTATTTTTTATACCAATGTTTATGGTTAGAAAAATTTTGCAAATTGATTGTTTTAAATCCAGTCTTTGATGTGGATTCAAAATAAAGGTGCTGTCTTATGAATGTTGGCAGAGGGATCAACTTGAACTTTCATTAGAGAGGAATGCAATAGTAATAACATATTGTTTATACATTTCCTGGGATAGGGTTTCCTTTGAATCTGACGTTGTTCTATAACTTCTGATCTTAAATTTAATGCAATTATATTGAAGGGGTGTTCTCTTGTTTCTTTTTAATCTTAAAGGTGACAGAAAGGGCATTGAGAGACTCAGTCCGTATTGTAACCAAATTCACTGACATGGAGAAGACCTATTCTTCTTTCAATTCTCTCGGGTTTGTTTCCGGCTATATCTTCTGAGTAACCTTTCACCTGCTTGCTTATGCTGTTGTCTTTGTCACTGAAATGAATTTAGATTTCTTATACCTCCCTCTGTTTTGTCTAAAAGGAAGAGACAATTTATGTAAAATGATTTTTTGGTTTTGCGGGTGGGGGTTGTGCCTTAGTTGCAATGATCTGAAGTTGCTTTCCTGAATTGGCTCCTTGTCCAGGTATGATGTTGTTGTTGATGTTGCACCTGAAGTCAAATGGATCCCTGAAAATGGATACAAAAATTTGAAGATTGTTGTTGAAATAGACACTGAGATAGATGCACAGAGAGCTTCAGAACGAGAATTAAGACAGCGTCACAAGTCCTTAGGTTCGCTGCGGATTGTGACTGACAGGGGACTGCAGGTAAGAAATGTTGTTTCTCTAGTTTTCTTTTTTATCTTTTTCTTTGCCCTCTCTGTTGATTTAATAAAGGTTCATTACAATTTTGTCTAACAATGTAAATGAGCTGAACAACCTTGACTTATGCTGAAGGAGGAAAAACTGTATTTTTTTCTCAAGTTCATTAAGTCTGCTAGAAGAAACTTCCTGTTAGTCGTGAAAAATTTCTGAAAAATGATTATCATATCCCCAGGAAGCTTATAAGGCCTCTTATTCTGCATGAAAAAGGAACATGACATTCTGCAATTTTAATGTTTCACTACAAATCAAATGAGCCTATTTTGCATTCATCCACTGCATATGCAGCTTATGATCTATGACTGCACTTTTTGATGTGTAACCGTAATAAGAGGATGTGGAACTTAGCAGGTTGCATCACTTTAAAACTTTTAATTATTTTTCATGGGCTTTCAATTTCCATCAAATCATCTACAGATTGGCGATCTTGCAGTACTTGATATTTCAGCTACAAAAGTTGAGACGGATGAATCATCTGCACAGAACATTCCAGCTGCAGAGAGTAAAGGTATGCCAATATTTGGTTAAGATCAAGAATTTTGCATTTTCTGCCAGAAATTTATCTCCTGTTTCACAAGAAGGATGATCACAGATTCTAGTTGTTGGCTAAAGTGCACAAACACACTCCTTTTGAGTACTTCCAAAATAACTTGTCTTCACTTTTCAATATTTAACTTTTCAAAGCTACCAGGAAAACATTAAATAGGCTAGTTAAGGACATGATCTAAGGGTGTGTGCAAGATACATAACTGAGGAACCACAATCAATGACATTCTATTGAGGAATGCCATGGAGATTAACAATGAAAGTTGGACATTGGCAGTGTAATACTGGGACACAAGCATCATTTTTTATGCTCACCAATATGAATGATGGTTGAATTACTTAATTGAAATCATGGCACTAAGTGTCACTATTTAGTGGAGGTACAATTCTGGTTTGGGTGGTGACACTTTATTGTGGCTGCCAAAAGACCTAACTCTTGTGTTTTGGACAAACATATTTCCTGGATATTTGTTACATAAATTTATATTAATGAAAGGTCATATGCTACATTTTTGCTTGTGGAAAATTTTAGGGACTAAGTTTGTTGTCTTTTCCGTAATAGCCTGTAACTTTATTCATGCTGATACCACTGCAATTTTTTCACCATGCTCTCTTCTGCTTCTAATGTAAATTTTCCAATGCATTCTTGATCACAAACTTTTCAGTTTGCTAATGATCACTTTATCTGTGCTACTTCAATGCTCTTCTTTGCAGGTTTTCATTTTGATACAGAGGATGGTAATAAAGTGCTCCTTGGTTTCCTCGACTCAATAGTTGGAATTCAACGAGGTGAAACAAAGTCATTTCCTCTCATATTTCCTGATTCATGGAAACAAGAAAATCTACGTGGTGTTCATGCTCAATTTATTGTGAGTTTCCTTCTGTTCAAAGAAGTGTTCCTCATACATCCAAAAGCAGCTCGTGAAGAAAGTGAGAACATTAAGTCAAAATGAAGAAAACTATGTAAATGTAGTAAATGAGATCATATTCCTTTTACATTCTCATCTCTGTTTCTCACTTCAGTCATCATTACAGTTTTAGAATGATTGAAAATCTCTTCAATACTCCATTAAGGCACCCAGTTTGAATCTACCTTTTGTGTCATGGGAGAAGTGTTGGAATAATCTAAAATCCCATAGAGTTTGTGTAACTGCTTTAACAGATCATTTTGATGATCCTCTTTTAAATATTTTTGTTTCATGGATGCTCTTTCCTATTCTAGGTTGAATGCAAAGAATTGTTCCATAGAGATTTGCCAGCATTGGATGACTCCCTCGCTGATAAAATTCTACCCGGATGCAGCACCTTGCAGCAGGTGTTCCTGACACATTGTCCTTAAAATAGTGCTCTATTCAGAAAGAAAATCATTTCAACCCAGCAATTAGAAGTTTCCTGCTGTGCAAATATGCAGGTCAAAGAATCACTGTTACAAAAATGCTTGGAAGTGGAACAAACAGCAAGAGACCAGGCAACTGATAATGCAATCCTTGACCAGCTTTGCAAGGTTAATTTATGTTCTAGAATATCAAAAATTTCAGGTTGTGTTTTAGCTCCTGAGGTTAGCGTTTGCATTAATACTATCCAATTTACTGCAGAGTGCAATTACACTTGAGAGTCTCTGACAATTGAGGGATTTAATATGTGACTCACTGTAATAAAACTCGTTCGGTTTTTTGTCCAGATGGTGGAGGTTGATATTCCTCAATCTTTGTTTGAGGAGCAAGGGAGGCAGCTTTATGGGGCCAAACTTCTCCAAATTCAGGTGAGTTCCTATAAAATACTGGTTTGGAGAGAGTAATTAGGTGGCCTAGGATACTGGAGATTATAATAATCTCTCCCTCCCCTGCCTCCCCAAAAGACACAGACATGCGCACATGTGAACGTGCTCTGATCACATTACCTTGGTCCAGGCAAATATGAAGCTAACTGAAGAGCAGTTGGCATCTCTATCAAGTCCAAAGGCAGTAAGTGAGTACCTAGAAAATCAAAAGGAGAATATATCAAGGGTGATTAAACAAGATCTCGCAGTTGGAGATGTATTCAAACGCGAAAATTTGCAGGTACAGGCATATAGAAGTTTCTCACTTTCATGTTGTGCATATCTGGAATGCAGCACAATTTTTACTGCTTTTAATAGGAAGCTTGATGAGTCTATCCAGCAGTTTGGAATTGGGTTATTACAATTAGAACCAACTGCATGAATAGGAACCATCTTGAATGCCATCTCTTGTAAAATGGCTACATTTCATCCGTGCATATGCTGCATTATGCCGCAGTTTTCAACAGAAGAGCTTGTGAAAGAGGTGGAGAACTCCATAGCTGAATTCAAACGTCACAATCAAGAGTATGATGAGGAACGTGTGAAGGACCAGGTGAGCAAATTCCTCCCAAATAATGAACTACACTCTTCTGGAATAGTAGATGGAGTGAAATTGGCGATTGTTTTCAATCCATTATTCTACCAAAGACAGTCCGACCTTTGTACATTGTCAAGAAGTCATTCCACTCAAAAGTTTTAAGTTATTAGGTATGGTCGAGAAATGATCATATGTTAAACTCCCACGCATTTCCTCCTGTGAAAACTCACTTCTCTTGCACTGGGAGCCAGAATGAATCAGGCTCGCTTGGGCTTAAGGTATGAACAAACTAGAAATTCACAATTAATTGAAAGAATGAGGATGACATAATTTGAATTTATGATCACTTGGTTATAAATAAAGGTTTCGATACCATATTCTACCCAAAAGTTTAAACTATCATGCTCCTAAAACCAAAAGGTTGACCATTCAGGGTAGTGTTGTCTTTTTTGAGTAGACTTTCCGATAGTCTACTCGCTAAGTAGAATTGACCATAACACTGCCAGTGACTGAAGTTTTTTTTTTTTTCTCTGTATGCCTTTTCTTGTTATATGGGCAGGTGCAAGAAATACTAGAGGGAGCAAAAGTGCTTCAATGGTTGAGAGAACATGCCGAAATTCAATACATAACCAGGTAAGAGAAAGGGAAGATTTCTCTTGGTATGCTTCAAGAAGGCCAAGCAAGCAAAAAATCAATGTTAAGAATCAATCCCACTTCTGAGACTGTTTTGGAAAATTGAGACATTCTCTGTATATAGCCTTTTCCCAAAACACAGGCTTATTTTTTGTTGTGAACACTGGAATAAAGTAGGCAGTTGATTTGAAGTGCTTGTGAAAAATAGGAGTTCTGAAGTTGCCTGCTTTCGAAAATAGGAAACAATTTCTCTCTCTCTCTTTTTTTTTTCTTTTTGGCAATAATTGGCAAGTAAAAAAGATGAGGACATTTACCCGATAAAAACATAAATCTCTCTCTTCAAAATTTTGGGTGAAAAATAAGGAATGATATTTACGAAGATATAAAGAATTATCTTCTTATATAATTTATTCTTTTTTTAATAATAATTAATAAAAAAAAACACCTTGTTAGTGCGAGATTGCTAAAAAAAAAAAAAAAAGAAAAAAAAGCTAACAAAATCGTAATTGGGCCTCCGCCAATATTCACACAAAAATGGGCCTCAGCTAGGCCCAATGTCCATTAAAAAATGGATTCGATTGGGGAGGGGGGAACGAGAAGAGCCCGGCACGAAACCCAACATCATGCCACGTGTCAAAAAGTAATCAAGCGCTCACGATCGAAACCGTGATCCCTCCCGCATTTAATTCTCACGCCCGAACCGTCGCTAAAAGTGCGCCACTATAAAAGAAACCAGCCATCGCGACTAGGGTCTTTCTCAAAAGTTCGTATCAGAGCTCCGTCGCGCAGTCGGCTGCCTCCAAGCTCTCTCGGTGTCGGTTTCAGCCGCTGCGATTTGCAGGTGGAGTATCATCAAACCCTTCTCTCTTTCTCTAGAATCTAACTCTCACTATGCGTATATATTTTCATTACAGCGCGTAATTTAATTCTCTCGGTAATCTTCTGCTCGCTGGCGGTAGTAGGGTTGATTCGCGACATAATAACAGGAGAACTTAATCAAAAAAAAAAAAGCAATTAAATTTAGAAAATTTTGATATTTCTGAGACATGGGTGTTCCTTGGATTGCGTACTTAACCATTGAAATTGTCTTTGGGGGGGGGGACCGTTATATGTACATATAATTCTAGCAATTGAAAGTGAAAGCCTCGATTAGATTTAGGACATTAATCGTAATGACCAAGAAAAGATTCATGTAGCTGTTCTCAATTAAATTTTGGATTAAGGCCTTGTTGATTTTGTTGTTAAGAGTCCAATTAGATCAAAAATTTCAATTTTAATCCGTTGTTGTTGGCCTTGTAGTAACTGGAGGCATCAAATTTAGGAGTGTGGCATGAATTGTTTGGGTTTTATTTATGTTAATCTTTGTCTTCTAGTTAGTTAGCAGAATTATTTTGTGTAGATGTTCTCTTTCTCTTACTGTTTATCTGCAGGAAGGATGGATTCGCAGATTAAGCATGCCGTGGTGGTGAAGGTTATGGGTCGAACTGGATCCCGCGGGCAGGTCACTCAGGTCAGGGTCAAGTTTATCGATGACCAGAATCGATTCATCATGAGGAACGTGAAAGGACCTGTCAGAGAAGGGGATGTGCTCACATTGCTTGAGTCTGAGAGGGAGGCTAGGAGGCTCCGCTGAATGTTCTGTCTATTTCTGGTTCAAAATGTGGTCTCAATTGTTGTTTGGCTAGTGACTTGTCGGTATCAACATGGTCTCTTCTCTACTTACTCTGTCATTAGACAGACTTGAGGTTTGGTTTTTGGGTGGTAATCCTATCATGGTTTTACTTCTTACAAGTTTTGTTGTGTTACTTGCAACATCGACTATGCATTAGCATTGAATTCCTGTTGGGGGTAATATCAAATACAATGTGCTTTCTTTATGAATCTTTGCTGAATGCGTTAAATGGTTCTTGTTGGTAATCATCTTCGCACTGTTCTTATTCTACACGATAGGAAGTTGCAGAATCGTGGTAATTCATGGTCATAAAAGCAGTTGTATGGGTGTATAATCTTGTCCGTGCATGATGGCAATCTTAAAGCTTCATGTTGCCACGTAACAGGGTTTCATTGTAATGTTTATTCCGTCTGTATATATTTTTTGCGGTCCTAATTCCATCTGTATATTAATAGTGTGTTATGTATTAATCAGTCTCATTATCCATATAAATATAACTTGCATAGGCAAGGGTTTAATGATCCGGTCTCTTAAGTTTCCGATTCAAATGAACTGAATTGCATACAATTAAGCTATTGTATAATTAATTGATGAACAATGTTCAAAATTTGATTGGCCAACCCATCATTTCTGTTTGTTTCTGTGTACATTGTTTCTATTGATGAACGTGAAGATGCAAATACATTGTTATCGGGAGTCAACGTGAAGATGCAAATACATTGTTATCGGGAGTCAACGTGAAGACTTTGCCGAGTCATTGGATCGAGTTGGTCTCAAATAGCTAAATCAGACCGAGACTACGGCTAGGTTCGCCGATCCGGTACGATATAATAACCATGGTTAAAGAACACAAGTTGTCGAGGTTGTTAAGGGAGAACTTTGTCAGCATCATGGTTTAGAGAAGCAAGACGGTAAGTACAGAAATCACGCACCATACGGTAGTAACAGAGACACCCCCCACCCCAGATGAGAGTTCAAATGCCTGTGCATTACTAACTATTTTCTTTATTAAAAAAAATGGTGCAGTATTAATCATTTTCTTTATGTAAAAAATAAAAAATAAAGGTTGAATAGCCTGTGGATTTCAGGCTCGGAATTGCCTTATATCTTAGCATAAAGAGAGAGAGCGAGAGCCATTAGTTGTGGGTCTTTTTCGTTAAAAATTTCGAATCAAGATATTAACAAATAATTTCACGAAAACTATACTTAATATTCTTATAATATTTTTTTATTATTTATAAAAAGAAAAAAAAAAAAACCGGTTAACCTTCACCTTGAGCCCTTCAGTTGACAATTTTTAACCCCCTCTCATTCAAGTTCTAATCATCGACAAGTACTACATGTTCTCATTATGTACTTACAATTTTTTTTTAAAAAAAAATTATTTATTTATTATTATCATTATCTGTTCTTAGGGTACGATACCGAAAATCAACCTCGTTCTGACATGCTATTCTCAGCGCCACTCGATAAAAGACAGATTGGTAATTCTTAGCAATTCCTGAGTTCTGTGGATATCTGAATATTATCGTCACTTCTGTGCATTCTGAACCTCTTCCCATGAATAGGGCAATCGAGATTTTTGCAAATGGGCATGGGATGCTTACAGAAGAGGGATACGATGTGGCCAATGCACTGTGCAGACAAGGAAGATACGTTGGAAGTGGGGTCCAACGCGATGAAGACAAAAAGGACCGAAAAACTCAGATGGCTCGACCTTTACTATCTTCATTGTAATGAATAATCATAACGCAATAATGTAAATCATTTACTATAAAATGACACAGATGCAGTCAATAATGTAAATCACAATTAATATCAAAATTATAAATGCGTATCAAAAATCGTAACACTGCCATGTAAAAGTCTTTGAATCGCGTTAAATGTAACTTCAATTATTACTACAAGAACCTTAAAAAGGAAATGTGATTATGGACTCCCAGATCTCATTAGACACACCTTCGGCCGTTGGATTAGATGTAAAGATCAAAAGAGGCATTCCCACAGTACAGTCGTAATGCACTGCTCTTCAATGATAGCCAAATCTTCATAAATATCAATGACTTTGCACAAGATTGAAACTGTCTGATACGTGATAGACACCTAACACTGACCCCCTCGGCCCCACAGGTCTTTCTTTACTTTCTCATGACAATGCTAAGAATCTAATGTCTCCCTTCGCATATGCTCCTCGCTTTCTTTCAAATTACCAAATTAATCACATCTGTCCGAAATTAACACTGTATTTTTTTTTCACATAAATTAATTTCGAGTTAATAAAAAATAGTATAAAAAATTACTAATTAAATTATTACCTCATTTTTAATCTTACCATATTCAACTTATGACATTTACGTGAAAAAAAAAAAAAGAGTGAGATTATAAATTATGTCTTAATTTTAATGGCATTTCTTATAGAAAAAATAATTAAATAATTATTAAAATTTTATATGCGCGATTAACAATTTAAAAATAAAATTTATTACAAATGATATATTACATTTAATAATTGTTAATAGTTAACGAATTCATAATTTGTATCTTAATTTTAAAATTTTAAACAAATTACGTATTGAGTTATAAAATCTAAAATTCATAGTTCTTCTGAGTTAAAATGAATTGAAGACGACACATTCAATGCTTCTCTCCCAGTCTTAGAAAACTACAACTTGACCTGGGTTTTTGGCTGATCGAGCAAGGGTCGAATCCAGCTCAAAATCTGCCAAAATGACTCCAATTTATTCTCCCGCCGTGACCTATTTGTAACCCGTATGAATTCAATTCGAATTGGTTGCTCCAATTGGTGACTAACAGACAAGGTGAAAAAAGTTCGATCAGCTCATTTACCAAACCAATATTCAACTTTAGATGAATGGCAGGATTGTTGAATTACCAGGCAAACGAGAAGCAAAATGAGAGTTCTATTCCAAGCTGATAATTCAGTCAGCGGACTGACACAGTGACATATTCGTAAATAAACCAGAAAACATGGGCAGCTGAAAAAACAGTGATTTTCTCCGACAATTAGATTTAGAGCGGTATAAAAGGGCCCCACTCTCCATCTCTGTTCTTGTATCTTTCGCTCTGACTCTGTCCTTTTGTTGGCTTCTTGTACTCTTCTCAGTCACAAACAGTGAAAGACCAAAAGAGAAAGAGGAGAGCTTTAGATCTGAAACTAACACCCAGCCAAGGACCCTTAGCTCCAAAGGACGATCTGGGTAAGCCTCATTAGCTACTCTGCTAATACATTTGACATTTCTTTGCCGCGTCTTGTTTGTTAGCAAATGTGGGGTTTCTTGATCTGGGTCTCAGTGTTGTTTAACTACTGGGTTGCGCTTGTAATTGGCGAGAGATTTTGATGTTTTTGTAGTTGTGATTTTTGCTTGGTTTTTAGTTATTTTTGGGTTTATTGGCAGTGCTTCTTGGTGCATTGTAGTCAAAATTAAGGGGATGGTTGGGTTTTGTTAGTCTCGCTTTTTATTGCTTGAAATGTAAAGTAAATTTGGAGGGATTATGATCTTCTGGTTTGCTTAACGTGTATTTTACTGTAAAGTAGAGATCTTGTCCTCGATTCGATTTGGTCAACTGGTAATTAGGCCATTTGTTTAATTAAGTCAAAAATAAGTTGACAAAATAAAGGCTCTTATTTTATTTTATTTTATTTTTTTGGTCCATTAGGATGCCATCGGACTGCCCTATTCCCGTGAACTTTATACCCAAATCGAAAACTCGAAGGTAGGAGTCTAAGTTAATAATCACTGGGGTGTCTCCTGAGAGACAAATTAAGGCTCTTTTCAGTTGCTGAGTTAATGCACAGAAGGCAAAAGAATTTTAGCAATGTCACAATTGTGTTGAGTATGTCTTATTTCGTGAAATGAGGCAAAATGTTGTCTAGTTGCTGGGAATGTCTGAGAAAGAGAAAGGTTTCTAAGGACTATAGGGAGTCGTGACTTTGAAAAGAAATTGATTGTGTAGCGATTTCCTGTCTGAATGTTCTTTTTGGTTGTCTAATGGTTAGAATTTTATGGGGGTGCAAGCAATCGCTTTTGTTAGTCTCAAGGAGGAGATAATTTTCTTGTCCATGCCCAATGTATAAATTACACAAGTATTTATGCTGTTAGTGTACCTTTCACCCCTTTTTTGGGTGTACTTTTCTTAAAATTAAGCAGCATTGGCAACTTGTGATGCTTATCACTTTCAATGACGAAACAAGATGTCTGAGATCCATGTTTGGAATCTCAAATGTTTGCAAGCTTCTCCCATTTTTAATGTGTAGTAAAGATATTGATAGGTCCTAGACTTCCACAATGTACTTAAAAGGACCTATACTGCAAGTGCTGTTACAATGCAAGGGTGTTCCATGTTTACCCATTGGGTTTTGTTTATCTTGTGGTATTTGAATGTTTCAAGGCTTCTTATGTTAAATTTTTGGTGATTTGGGGTGGGCGGTGTCCCCTCTATATTTCAGACCTTATTGGTTTTGCTTTTCTCAAACATCAATTCTCAAGTGGTCCATTGATTAGATATTTTTCATCTTTTATGATCATTTCTAGCAGATTTTATGTTTCACTTGTCTGGTAAAGGTTTGTCTTCTACCAGTTACTAAGGTTTATAGATTGTTTATCAGTTTCTAGGTCAGTAGTTTGTATCCATTACAATAAATTATTCATCTCAATCCCAGTCGATGGATATATATAATGACTTGCGAATGCCTTCTTTGCTTCATGTTGGATTGAAGGTTTAAGGTGAATGGCAGTCACAGACACACAAAACCCTCTTCTTGGAGAAACAACTTGTGGCACTTTACTGCAAAAACTGCAGGTATTTCAGTTGCTTTTATGTTGCAAAACGTTGTTTGTGCATGTGATGTTAAAAATGATTCAGTTCATTGAGCCGCAACTGGTTGAAGGAAATCTGGGATGAGGTTGGTGAAACTGATGAGGATCGGGATAAGACACTTCTTCAAATAGAGCAAGAGTGCTTGGATGTGTACAAGAAGAAAGTGGAGCAGGCTGCAAAGTCCAGAGCACAGCTTCTTGAGGCCCTGTCAGATGCCAAAATTGAACTTGCCCGTCTTCTCTCTGCCCTTGGAGAGAAAAGTTGTGTGGGCATGGTGAGTACTTAATTTCTTGAGTTTGGTCAATTTTGTGCTTGCTTAGTTTGAAATGTTAGTATTGGCAGCATGTCAAATAATAGACAGTGAAAATGTGTTCCTCTTGCCTTTATTTGTTCTTTAATGCAGCCTGAGAAGACATCTGGAACAATCAAGGAACAACTTGCAGCTATAGCACCGGCACTTGAACAGCTGTGGAAACAGAAAGAAGAGAGAGTAAAGGAGTTTTCTGATGTACAGTCACAGATTCAAATAATATGTGGAGAAATTGCTGGGAACTTGAATATTAATGGGACTCCTGCGGTGGATGATTCTGACCTATCTCTGAAGAAGTTAGATGAATATCACACCCAACTTCTAGAACTTCAGAGGGAAAAGGTAAAACCCGTTATTTTGTTAAGAAATTAGATAACTACATAGTTTCTTACGAGCCTTCTGACTCTGTCAAGTGGATTGTGGATTGGTTTTTTTGAAATGATAGAGTGACAGGTTGCGCAAAGTCCTTGAATTTGTCAGCAGTGTGCACGATCTCTGTGCTGTTCTTGGTATGGACTTCTTCAGCACTGTAACTGAGGTTCATCCAAGCTTAAATGATTCAACTGGTATGCAGTACAAAAGCATTAGCAATGATACTTTGGCAAGGCTGGCTAAGATGGTTCTAGCTCTAAAAGAAGATAAGAAGCAGAGGCTTCACAAGGTAGGTTCATGCATTTTTGGTTTTGGTGCTTGCAAAAGAAAAGTATTGGTTTTACTTTTCTCAATAATTAAGTGTCCTGGATGGATGGTCAGAGAAAACTTTTTCCGTACACTTGTCATCTCCATAATGATATGGGTGATGAAAATCTATCTGTGGGTTCTTTATTCCAAAAATAATCCCCTTGAAATGTATTTTTCTTCTGCAGCTTCAAGAGTTAGCCAGTCAGCTGATTGACCTGTGGAATCTAATGGATACCCCTGCAGAAGAGAGAAAATTGTTTGACCACATTATTTGTAACATGTCATCTTCAGTCGATGAGGTCACTGTCCCTGGTGCTCTTGCTCTGGATCTGATTGAGCAGGTATTACAATCCTGCAACTATGCCTACAATTGTTAATTTCGTTTTGTGGCAGCTATGTAGGGCCAGTCTGGGCTGTTTTCTCAAATTTTTATCATTTCTTGAAGGCTGAGATTGAAGTTGAGAGGCTTGATCAACTAAAAGCCAGCAGGATGAAAGAAATTGCTTTCAAAAAGCAAGCAGAGCTTGAAGAGATATATGTCTGTGCTCATATAGAAATAGATCCTGAAGTTGCTCGAGAAAAAATTATGACTCTAATTGATTCTGGCAATGTTGAACCTGCCGAGTTGCTAGCCAACATGGACAATCAAATATCAAATGCCAAGAAAGAAGCTCTTAGCAGGAAAGAAATTTTGGATAAGGTTGAGAAGTGGATGTCAGCATGTGAGGAAGAGAGTTGGCTTGAAGACTACAATCGGGTGTGTATGACTTCCTCTTTTCCTCCTTTCTTTGGACAATGTTGTATTGGTGATTGAGGATCTCATTGCATTTTTGTGTGTTTGAACTTCATTGCAATTCCCTTGTCGAAACAGGATGAAAACAGGTATAATGCCAGCAGGGGTGCCCATTTGAATCTCAAGCGTGCAGAGAAAGCTCGGATTCTGGTCAACAGAATTCCAGGTATGTGTTGAGTTGCTGAACCACCAGTGTCATCAAAATGAAGCTTAAGTTTACCTTTTATTGTTCCAGTTTTTAAATTACCATGCATTAATGAATCAATGTGCTTCCGAAGATTTATGGTCAGTTTGCTTTGTTTGGTTTTCTTTGCCGCATAGCCTTGGTTGATGCATTGATTGCGAAAACCCGTTTTTGGGAAGAAGATCATGGAACACAATTTACCTATGATGGCGTTCCTCTTCTAGCCATGCTGGATGAATATGCAATGCTCAGGCAGGAAAGAGAAGAAGAGAAGAGAAGGATGAGGGTAAGTTCTGATTAGGTGATGATTGAAGGTGCCATTGAAGTTTTTCATCTTGGACATAAGGGTCTTGTTTGCCGTCCTTCCTAATGTAATCTACAAACCTTGGGCATAACAGGATCAGAAGAAGTTCCATGAGCAGCAAAACACAGAACAAGAAGCCATTTTTGGTTCAAGACCCAGCCCTGCTAGATCAGTTGGTACTAAAAAGGTAGTAGGCCCCAGTGCAAATGGAGGTACCAATGGAACACCCAGCAGACGACTGTCCATGAATGCTCATCAAAATGGCAGCCGATCCACAGCGAAAGATGGGAGGAGGGATAGTAGGGAAAGCAGGCCTGCTGCTCCTGTTAACTATGTCGCGATATCCAAAGAGGATGCTGCCACCCACCTTTCTGGTATCGAACCGGTTCCAGCTTCCCCGTGATGTATGACTAGAAACCTGTAGCTTACAACATTGGGGTGTTATGATGGTTATTTGTTACTGGGAGCTTGCTGTAGTGATATCTTGGAGAGTGAATTGTTTGTAGCTTTCTGTGTATGTTACCTTGGCATTTCGAAGCTGCTTTACTTTTTTAAAATCAGATGTGTATTTTAGGGCCTATGAGGGTAGAACCTTAGTAGTTGATTAGAACAAAAAATAAATAGAAAAATAGAAAAAAGTCCAAGGAATGAAGGAAGATCAAGAAAGACCAAGGACACTCGCAGTGCTTTAACTCAGCCTTCCTGGTCCCCAATAATAAGGGGCGATGCACGGGACTCTCAGCTTTCTGTCTTTTATTTTTACAAAGAGATTTTACCTTTTACAAAAGGGTTTTATACGTAATTCAAAATAATCAGGTAACTTTTCCAGACTTGCAATAAACCGTAGAACCCCATGGTGCTTTCACCCGATTTGTGTAAAATGATAACTCGGTTCTTTTTTTCACTCTATATATATATATATATATATATTTATGATAAAAAAAATTAATTTGTCGAGCAAAAAACGTAAAATGTTGCATCAAAATTGTACAAGCATAAACGTCGAGTACTAAGAGAGATTTTTTTAATCCTTATTTTTATTTTTATTTTTATTTTTATTCTCAATCAGAGATAAAAATCTATACGGTATAATCCTTCGATCCGGTGAACATCGGAAGAATTTCTTTATTATTATTATTATTATTTTATTTTAAGTCAGAAAATAAAAAAGGGTGACTAACATACACCAAAAAAAACGACGTAGTTTACGCTGTATTAAAAGGTCCAAAAACAAGATCGGAAGGTCGGCCCCTTGACCTTTCTGTCGAAGCCCTGTCTTCCTCGTCTCCGTGTGCGTGTGTGTGGGCGGGTGGCAAAGAAGCGAAATAGGAAAACCAAATCGAATAAAGAAGCAATGGCGAGCGAGAACGAGCCTGGGAAACTGCTGTTGCCGTACCTGCAACGAGCCGATGAGCTTCAGAAACACGAGCCTCTCGTTGCTTATTACTGTAACTCTCTCTCTCTCTCTCTCTCTCTCTCTCTCTCTCCCAGCAAAAACCCTATTTCCAATTTCAAATTAACATAAATCCCAATTTCGTAAACGTATCTTGTTTTAATTTGATTGACAAAAGCTTCTCTCTTTTGGTTCCTTTTTTTTTTGTTTTTGGTTTGATTTTTGTGTGTGTTATTAAAAAAAAAAAAAAAAAAAAACTAGGCCGATTGTACGCGATGGAGAAAGGGTTGAAGATTCCACAGACTGAACGCACCAAGACCACCAATTCCCTCCTTATTTCCCTCATGAAACAGCTTGAAAAGGTCACCTACTTCTTCATTTTTTTAAATTTTTTTTTCTGAATTTTCTTCTAATTTACTGTGATTTTCAATAATGTAGCTTGTGAAGATTTTTTCTGTGGGTTTTGCTTATCAAAGCTTTTATTCAATTGGTTTTTTTTTTTTATTTTTTTAGTTTCTTAATGCTCGTTAGAAAGCCGCTGGATAGGATGGTTTAGTAATCGAAACTTTTGTTCAAAATAGGTAGATTGATTGTATTAAGCTATTGCTAATTAGGAAGTTAGGCCTTACATTTTTATGTTTGCAGTTATGTATTTGCACACGTACTGAGCCTCTGGGTGTGTTGTTGCTTGGTTGCCTAATCATGTTGTGTATGATCAATTGTTGGTATCTTCTTTGTGGCTTAAGCTGTGGTTTTTTTCTTCTTTTTTTTTTAATTGCTGCCTCTGATGTCCACATGGTGTGTGGCCGCAAAGTTTTTCTATGTTTAAAATCTGCCATTCCCTTCTTTGCTATTTGTCCATAGCAATGAGCAATCAAGAACATCCAATTACTTATGCAATTTCTAGTAATGGGCCATGGGTTTGGAGTCTCTGGGTGGAAATATTTGCCTGTTTGTTCAGTTTCTTTGTCAAGCTGTGTGTGATTTTATAAAAAAGTGTAATTGGATTGTGCTAGGATTCAATTTTGAGTTCATGAAGGCTCATGGTCTATCATTTACTGAAGTGCACATTATGTCAAAGTCAAATTTTAAGATTTATGTTATTTTCATTCATTAATTTTCTTGCTGTTGAAAATCCGATTCAAAATCATGCTTTATAGATAATGTTCTTATGTATTGCAGATCATAAGATATGCTGTTTTTATGAAAGAGAAGTTCCAAATCTGGAATGTTATTTAGCTAACTGGTGGATTGTGGAAGTTAAAATATAATGTTGTTTGTGTCTTGATTATGAAGCGTAAATCTGAAAGTTATTAATTCCATCTTATAGTTATCCTGTGCATGGTAGCTTTCTTCCTTGGGTAATGATGTGCATTACATTTGGGAATGTGTATTAATATTCATCTTCTTTTCTCATTAGGATCTATGGTCTTGGTTCTTTTATAGGATAAGAAGGCACTGAAGTTGGGGCCTGAAGACAATATGTATTTGGAAGGTTTTGCTCTAAATGTCTTTGGAAAAGCAGACAAGCAGGATCGTGCAGGACGAGCAGATTTGTATGTTGAATCTTAACCTTATATCTAACCAAAGGATCATAGGTCTCAGTCCTTTGGCTGCAAACTTACCTAAAGCTAAAACTTTGTTTGCCAAGTTACCTTAATGCCTATGCATCCAGAAGGATGCACTTATGGAATTTATGCTGTGACAAATCTTTGGTTGTCACAATCATGTCTCATTACTTGACCAGTCAAGTTCAAGGGTATTTCTTTCTCACAGTTTGACTCAACCAATTTTCTTGAGAGCACCAGGGCAATGGAATGTGTACTTCCATGTTTGACCATCAGTTTATAAAATAATATCCATGAGTATTAGAATGAACCGTCTGAATTCAATTTGATGGTGGCTATAACCTGGAACAAATATTTTTTTGTTACAGGAATACAGCAAAAACATTTTACGCTGCAAGCATTTTCTTTGAGATTATCACTCAGTTTGGTGCACTTCAGCCTGATGTGAGCTTCTGATCATCTTGTTCTGCATGAAAATCAGTTTATCTTTCAAAGTGTATAGAATTAATGCACTTGAAATTGAAGCACATTAGCTCCAATGTAGTATGTTATTCATTACAATTCATTTGATTGGTGGTTCTACATTATCATGTGTTTTGCAGCTTGAGCAGAAACAGAAGTATGCTGTCTGGAAGGCTGCAGATATAAGGAAAGCTTTGAAAGAAGGAAGGAAACCCACCCCAGGCCCTCCTGCTGGGGATGAAGATCTGTCTGATGCATCAACTATGCCTAGTGGTGGATATGTATGTTTCCAAAAACACTACTGACTTAACCCTGAGCCTAGCTTTCCATACAATATTCATAAATTATTCTGGTGTAAAATTTCAAGTTGAATTATCAAAATCATTCCATTCTTCATCAATTTCAGTGTCTGGCAATGGTTGAAAGTAAAGTTAATAGACTGCCTTAGCAGTGAGTTAATTTAATGGTGGAAGTGTATAACTTGTTTTTATGTTGGCAAATAACCAATGTAACACTGCTTTTTTGAGAATTGTCAGGCTATAACTGTCTCTGCTCTGCAGGATCTTGGGCCAAGTGGAGCCAGAACTACCAGTCCTCCACCAGAATCTGGTCCACCACCTCAGTTTTATGACCAGTTCAATGATCAGCATCCAACGACCATTCCACAATCACATCAGTTCCATGTGAATGCCGAGAATCAGCATTCTGTGCACATTCCACCATCACAACAGTCCCACAACTCTGTTGACTTTCAGCATTCTGCAAACATTCCTCCATCACCTCCTTCTTACCCTACCGCTGGTTATCCATCCCAGGATTTTCATCCACCTCCTCCACCTAGCAGATCAGAAAGTTCTAGTTATTATCAGCCACATGACCAACAGTTGTACACACAAGAATCTCATCAACATCTGCCACATAATTACTCATCTCAAGATTCGTCCCCTTATTCTTATCCCAACTTTCAGTCTTATCCTAGTTTTACAGATAGCAGTTTGCCATCAGTACCGTCTCTTTATAGTTCTTACTATCAAGGTTCTGATTCTTCTTATACTCCCCAGTCAGCCCCTCCCATGACAAGCTATCCATCGACTGCCCAATACTCTCCAAGCAGCAGAAATGGGAGTAGTGGAGGTCCTGCCCCAACTGCCACACAAACATATAATTACGACAGTAATTACCAGCCACCACCTGAGAAAATTGCTGAGGCACACAAGGCTGCAAGATTTGCAGTTGGGGCCTTGGCATTTGATGATGTGTCAATTGCAGTGGACTACCTGAAAAAGTCACTCGAATTGCTGACAAAGCCGTCGGCCTGTTAGTAAGCTCCTCTATTTCTTCTGGATCGAAATCCAGTGGTGCTCTCATCTTTCTGTTTTTACTTGTATGTTGCCATGTAAAGTGATTCAAATGCTGGATATTCTTGCAAAGTTATAGGTGACAGTCTTACAAAGTGGTGTGAATGTTAACTACATTTGCCTTTGTGTCATTTGCTGCATCTGTTGCTTATTGGATGTTGAGACATCCCTTTCTTTTTCATTTGGAACGGAGCCATTGTTCATCAATTTAGGATACACATCCACCAATATACAAAGTGGTCGCATGTCTCCGGTTACGGCATCATAACAGTATACACGTCCCATTCGGATACAAGGAGTGATGTGATATATTCTGGCTTAATGATCCTTTTAATAAAGATCAAAAAAAGGTACCTCTGGCGACCAGGAAATCCAAGAGCTCCTGGGGCTGCTCAAATAAGATCCAAGTGGACTCCTCAAGGTAGGGTATTTTGCCTAGGACACGAATGAATGATTAGGTGGATCTTATTTTCAGGTTTTGAATTCGTGACAAATGTTTTAAGGTGATTTCGTGACGGTAATGGCTCCAACACTGGAATGTGATACAAGCTGCATTGGCTTGAAACTCTAGCATAAAACAACCAGTATCTCGGGACATTTAAACTAAAATTAAGTTTTCCTACGTGAATACGGCATTTGAGTCCGCAGTCAAAAATGGTGTGGACCATGCCGAATGTATGTATGTATATTAATCTCAACATTTCATCAAAATTAAAGCTCGCATCTTTCGGCAATCTGGGGAAATGGAGAAACCGGATATTTGAGTCCCAACATTTTTTCTAGAACTTTTGCTTTTTGGTTAACTAGACTAAACTTGGTGGGTTCGATGAAGAATTTTTTAAATAAATAGGCTGCTCATCCACGAAAATTCATAAATGGGTGAACTTGATTCGCTGACATGGTCATCAATCTAACAAAAGTGAAACGTGAATAAGATCATGGTTCGATCCCTTTATAATCGAACATTGCAATGCCAGTAAAAAAATAACTGGATCATGCAATTATGGTTCTGAAACCGAGGTGACGTTCGCCCATGTTTGTGAAAGTACTGGTTTATCTGGGATGACGGTGTTCTGTAATTGTTAGGCTTTGCTTACAGTGCGTGATGTTTGATCTTTATGAAATGTGGTGACAAGACAAGCTCTGAAGTCAGGTCGTAGGAATTAGGGGTCAGGATGGCTCTTATTGTCTGTGCCCGACTTTGCAGGGGATGCTGCAAGGTAGTGTGTTATGTTTGGAATATTATTAGGGTCGCGTAAAATCTCATTGGATTCTCAGTGTACTACGCTCTCATATTATGAGATCTGAAAAAGGGTAAAACTTTAACCTTTTAAGAGAGGTTTACTTTCACAACTCAAATGTCTGGTGCAGGCTGCAGGGTTGAGAAATTTATTACAAGGTGGATAACCCAAGAAACCACGTCTTGTCCGCTCATGTCATCTTGTCTTTAACGATCATTAGCTGATATTTCATTAGAATTGTCTGTATCACACTTGGGTATTGGATGGTTAGACTATAGACATACAAATGGACCATTTGGATCGCAGAAAGAGACGCTGATATCTTTATCCCATAGGTAATCACCGCACCAAAGTTGCATATACACATAATTTTCCTCATTCTTATCCATTCATTCTTTGTCCAATAACAAAAGACTAGTTTCATCAAATTCTACACTTTTCACGGAGCGATTGAGGTAGAATCTTATGTATAATCTGTAGCAAACCATATGCGGCATTCCCTTTGAGAAGAAATGATATTGGTCTCTTGCTTTGGGCGAACAAGGCATAAAAAGTGGCGTGAAATGGAGAAATCAGAACGAGAAGGATTGCAAAGGAATGTTGGCCTATTGGCGTTGATTGTTGAGTTCCTGACGCCGGGATGTGTACGGATAAGGAAGCATACAATGAAGGAGAAGAGGCGGTTGCACCTGCGAGAGAAACGGGAGCAGAAGCTGACGCCGAAGCTCAAGCCAAAGCAGGAGAGAAAGAACAAGATGAAGCTGCGGCAAGAGCAGGTTCGAAAAGAAAAGCAGTTTACCCTATAACATTTCTTAATCAATTCATCAGATTTGGGCAACTATTGCACTACTGCAGATGACGGTTCCCAGGTTCTTAGGCAGAGCCCCATAAAGGTATATCCTTCCATTGCAGGTTTTGCCTCTATCCCAAGAGGCAACTTCTCGGAGAAAAGTCTGTTGAACGATGGTAGAGTTTGTAGTAGTGAAACAGATGTTTCTCCACTGAGGAGTAGACAAAGTGGCAGGAGAAAGAAGGTCATATTTACACTACCAAGGGAGTCTGATATATTCATGTATAGCCCACGACAAGACTCTTTCGGAAAAAACTGATAAGATGCATTCAACTTCATCTTTTGTCGAATACCTTGTCACTTGCAGTGACATTCAAAAAATACACAAAATGTCAGTGGTAATATGATGTAGCATGTATTTGATAGTTTATGTAATGTAGACATGTCATGTTATGTGTGACACTTTTTGAGTGTTTCTGCTGATGATATATCGTATCCCTCTTGTACATCTCATGAGCTGGTGATGTTTCGATATCCTTATAGAATGTATGAAGCTGTTTTATTTCTTGAATCATAAATAAAGTGACAGGACCTTTTAACCGATTCTAATATATGTTGTGCTTTTAAGAGATGGTGTTTGTATCAAGTATTTGTTGTTATTAGCGGGGGAATATAGAGGCTCAATACTCTGTAGCGGCCGTCAAAAATCATCATTTGTTTACAAGATTTAGTTTTGGGTCAAGAAACATAGGGAGGTATGAAAAATAGCTTGGTCTACCCTTCGTGGTCCTACAGTACTTTCAAGAAAAAAGGAAAACCCTTTGGGGTTTTGAAATAGCTACCATTGGGCATTGATCCCTCGTTGTAGTAATTTACCTTTTATCGTCTAGAGAAATATTACTCTTTTTGCTAAAAAGATATCAAGTGAATTCAAATTTTGAAGATGAGAATAATAAAAATTTTCAAAATATCATTATAATTATTAAATTATATATTTATAATATGCCACCATAAATTCTAATTACACTTTTATGAACTCTTATTACTCTTACGTCAAAGGCCATATCCAAGTCCTATCTCATATGCGAAAAAGGAGCCAAAGGGAGAAAGGCAGCTGGTCAAAGTCAATTGTCAACCAAATCAAAGCTTTTAGGCACAGAAGCTCTTAGTTCACATAGCGGATAAATGTGTTGTCCATATAGCTTTATTTTATTCACAATAATTCAGATTCAAGGGAGCACAAAATGTGTAATGAAAGATTGAATGGAAGAGGAAAGTACCCATAAAAGACCATTTTCTTTGGAACTTTAATAAAAAGAAAGCCGCTCTTATAATGATAAAATTGCAGCTTCTCTAGTAGCTCCTTCGCATGGCTTGCACAGCAGTGCTCCACCAGCAAAAACAGCTTCACTTAAGCGGTCACCAACGTGGGCATCAACGAGGAACCTAGACACGCTTCAAGAAGCATTTGCTAAGGCCTGGCCGACCTCAACTGCATCTACTGCGTGGTTCACCGCCAA
Source organism: Bruguiera parviflora (assembly GCA_019804595.1). NCBI lineage: Eukaryota > Viridiplantae > Streptophyta > Magnoliopsida > Malpighiales > Rhizophoraceae > Bruguiera > Bruguiera parviflora. The sequence continues at coordinate 686,352 of CM034049.1, read as the reverse complement.
GGGCTCCCTAATGTGTTGTGGCTTGGCGTCACACTGAACCTGACCAAAAATGTGAGCTGTGAAGTAATGCGTATGTTAACAAAAACTGACCTGAAATGAAAGAGCCAATGCAAGCAAAATGCTCAGTGAAAAAAGTTAATGAATCTAGCCCGAAAGAGCCTCCAGTTAAAGGAACCCCAGATCGCAGCAGAAAAATAATTCCAATGGCACCAGTGGGCAGGCATTCTTCCCCTCTGCCACAAGCAAACCGACATAAGGGCAGTGTGTTTTGCAAGGTTTTTAACATTTCTTTTACTTTTCTTATGGCTTCAGTTCATGTTTATGCCAATTCTATGAGTTCAACTAGGTATGCATAAAAGTGGACTTAAGTAGACACATAAAATTTTTATTCCATATATGACATTTTATATTATATGCAAAAATTAATGTACTATAAAATATTTTGTATATACTATTAAAACCATTTGCATCCACTTAAATCTAATAGTTTTTTGTTTACCTAGATTTTTCCTAATTTCTATATTGCCACTAAGTTAGAGGACTCATCATGAGATTATTAAACCAAAATTGTTGCCATTGTTGAAAAAGTGATAGTGGGGTTTAAAGACACAATCTATTAAAAAGAACCAAAATGTTACAGCAATGAAATCATCCCAGAAATCAAGGTTCATTTTGTTCTTTGTACCTAGTGTTACCACCTTGATTTATAGTCCTGGTTGGATTTGCTTGGTTTAATGAGCACACAATACATTAATGGTTGCCATCACACTCCTCAACATGCATCTACACCCTCCATTGAAGTAACTGCTATAACAGTACAAACTTTGGCCTATTAACTCATGTGAGAGTGCTTATTTGAACATATATCAACTGAATCAAAGACAATGTCAATTATAATACAACATTGTGTACAGTTAGTTATTCTGCTGCTCTGGTCACCAGTTTGCTTCACAGTTAACCATATAAAGATTCAAAAGATTATCCCATCAAGATTTTTTCCCCCCCATTATTCCTTGCATAGGCTTAGCAGAATAACTGATTCCAAAATAAGACATCTACTGTCATAAATGATTTTTAAACCAAAAACTGTTTTGGAAGGACAATGCTCTGAAAGAACTGGATAAATCAGTAGGTGAGGTAGATGTGGAGTACATTCTAGACCCACAAATTGTACAAGACATGAGTTAAAAAAAAATGCTTGCTCGTCAATTTCCACAGCCCCCATTTGTCATAACTTAGATGTCTTAAAACCAAAAGGATGCAAGCAGAGAAATTTAAAAAACAAAAATCACGAAAAGAAGAGAGACTTGAAAAAGCTGCAAACTTGTCTACTTTTTAGTCATCTAGAGTTGTTTTTCTGAACCTAAAACATAATATCCAATAATGTACAAAAGCTACCTCTTTGCACAGACAAAAACTATGTGCACCCTAACCCTGAGTGACAACACATTTTCAAAAAAAGGAACAGAAATTTGGATAGATCAGGCAACAGCAAACTGTGTATGTTGGATACCCAGATACCTGATCAAAGGAAGTCCAACGAGTTGCCACAGTCTGAGGGGATTCAGGTCCTCACAATATATGTATATGGCTGGTTAACCACAAATAGGTTTAAAATTTCCTTTCAGCTCATTGTAAAACCATCTGCAAGATCAAATCTCCCATCAACTACAAGCCAAACACAGTCAATTCATTCTCAGCTTAAACGCAAATAACGAAAACACACAGAATTTAGATGCCCCCTTTCAGCATTATAGGAACTGCACAATTAGTTGATATGCATGATTTCTGCCTTAAAACTTGTCATGTGCTGATTTTCATTGCTAAAAGAATATAACCAGATACATAACAAAAGGCACTCCCATGCATTTAGTCAGAAACACTTTGACCCAATAATCCGAACAAGGGCCAACTACAGGGTATATTTATTTGACTTTAAAGGGAAAAAGGGAATTTAGTAATCTGTACCATCAGCATTCTCTAACGACTAACTCTTTCTTTTAATGATTTTTTCTTTACTTTTTATTCAACGGGTTGGGATACTAGATGAAACTCTCACTTTAATAGATTTTTACCAATAAAGGGCATTTTCAGTGCAGAAAACTTCCACACATTGTGGGATTTAGGGAATGATTAGATATACATAGTCTTATCCTCATTTTTTCGCAAAGAGATTACTTTTACAACTCAAACTTGTGACCTTCAGGTCATAATGAAATAACCTTTACCACTGGATAAAGGCTCGTCCTTTTTAATAAGAATTTATCAATATTTTATGAAAAACCAATCAACATCGTTTCTCCTCTTTGATCCCTGTGAAAACAAAAAGAAGAAGATGAAGATGACCAATGGCATTGATGAAGAATTCTCCATCTCTGACTTTTAGATACAAAAGTTGCTTGATGTTCATGGAGTAAATATCACCAGATGGGTAGGCATATAAATGTAGGGATATCATGGGAGGCCAAAAATTTCCCATTAATTGATCCAGAAATATGCAAAAATTAATGCAGATGATCACATGAAATTTTAGTTATTTTCTTATGATCCTAATTGAGGTGAGTTTCATTTTTAGAACAATTTTGCTCACCTATCCCTTCACTGGTTCAACCCTCTACCCAGTTAGACACCTTTCATCAGAATAACTGGTCAGATTGACCCACAAAATTTGCATGTGAGCATGCAGTCATAAAAAGAGATATTGGGTGCTCTTGTCAAACAATTCCAAGAAGCACAAGCAGCTGTGAATAGATTGGGAATTCATTTGTGAGGTGACATACTTGCACAGGAAAACTGATCCCGATCTGCTATTTGCCTCTTTTCCTAGTCGATTTCTTCTTTCATTCTCTTCCTTAAACTTTGTGGGAGGAAGAACCTGGCATGGCCCTTGAATCAAGCTTGTCATTACACTCTTTGCGTGATTGGATTCATACACCTATAACAAGTACGATTGGATTCAGCATAAGAGTAACAATAATCATAGTATGTTGAAAGAACATTTGAATAAGTTGAGCCCAGAATGCAACTCCTCAGCAGAAAAGATTTAATGCCTTAAGTGGGCCAGACCTATTTGTGCACGTGCATGCTTATAGGTGTATTTGCATGACAGAATATTGCTCCACAAAATTAACCTCAGACCATAATAGATGCGAGATAGTTTTTCATGGTTCATAATGAATCCAGTTGGAACTGCAGTACTTCTATTGAAGCCAAAGGCACACTTCAATCTTAAAGTTCTTTGCAAAATCAGCAGCCACTGATAGGATAATTGTTTTGAATTCAGATGTCCAGTTAGTCTATGATATGTAATTTCTGATTAGGTTTCTCTATGAATAAGCAGAATGGGACTAGAATTCTTGATACCAAATCTGCCAATAGAATATAGCAAAAAGATTTTAGCATACAAAACTTGCAGTTTTTGGTTTCTATTTCTCCGCAGGTTTGAGGCACGCTATTGAAGAAAGATACTTTGACATCCTAGGGCAAGCATAACCTTCTTCCTTAATCTCAATGACTGATGCCCATCACACAAAACTCTGCCCAAACTCAGTCACCTAAAGAAATGCAGTGCAACATTGTTCTCTAACTCCAAGACTATTGACACTGATGAAATTACAAAACATAAAACTCTTACCTCATTGCTTTCAGGGGCACATGGGTGGCCAACACCCTCAGGCAAGTCAGCCGGAAAGTAGCACTGGTTGACAGTTACCCACTTTGATCCAGTTCTGGTATCCTCCCACATGACCTGCGTTTAACATAAAAGAAAAACTTGTACACTTTAAGTATCCTTGCAACAAGAGTTATACTTAAAATGCAACCAGAACAAGCCAATTAACAAGAGCTACTGTAAAAACAAATCCACAATTTTAGCAGGCACAGGCATTAGCTGATTACTGATCCAATATAGGAGAAAACCAAACTATGGTTGCAGTAGAAATGAAAGTTAGGGTAAGCACATATTAAAGTTGAATAATTCACTTGCCTGAAGCTTAGAGGGCACCAATTTGTCATGGCTAGAATGAAAAAGGGCATGATCTTGCACATTATATGTTATCCCATTAAAGCAACAAGACTTGTAAAATGTTTTTCCATCCACAATTTTAAGTGCATTGCCTATCCATTCAGCATTGTCGAAGCCATTTGAAGACAGCACAGCATCCTCTGTAGCATTAATATTGTTTTCAGAACTTCCAACAAGGTTTGCATGAGCAACACATTGCTCACTCTGCTTCACATCAACTTCTAAAGTACAAGCACTACATTCACTTTTACTCTGTGATTCTTCAAGTGCAAGGTGGTTCTGAGTCTCCTGACAAATCTTGGACCAAACTCCAACACAGCTTGATTCTTCTTTTTGGATAGCACACTGTGAGTTGTTTAAGGTTTTGGAATATTCATTTTTATTAGCAATCTCATCACATGTAGTAGAAGGCTGATCTTTCAATTCTGAAACTGATTTCTCATCTGGTGTAAGTGACTCAGATATCATAGTTTGTTGAATAGGTTGTTCAGTTGACGAACTGACAGCAGAAGAATCACTAACAGTGCCCAATGGTTTTGTTGGATTATTTGTGAAAGTTCCAACAGATACAAACTGATCAACGTCTGTTCCACTTGACATCACAATATTTTCAGGCATTTGTCTTGCAGTAGGAGTATTTGAATCAACTGTTTTGCTGCCCTTAGCACCAGATGCAAGAGGGTTCTCCATACCAGAGCTTCCATTTGCTGTTACATTCTCCTGGTTGACCTTCCCATATTCAGTCACTGCTTTCTTCTCTGATGATGACTGTGCTCCAGCAGAGTTAGAAAGCCCTTTGGATGGAGTTATACTTCTCATCACACGACCATATTTTGGGGGAATTGGCTTCCCATTACTTAGTGCTGTGCAACTCATGCAGTGCCACTCACCTCTAGGAATTCCACTTTGATTAATTGCCTCTAGACACTTTAAGTGAAATCCTTTCTCACAAGCATCACAAATAACTACAGTTTCCACCTCATTAACTGTGAGTTTGCACCCTTGGCAAGGCAATGCCTTGTTCATATATTCCCTTGAAGTTGGAGTCCATGCAGGATGTTCTGGAAGGTTTGGTTGCAATAATTTTTGAACATTTTTTGCAATTTCATGGTGATTATTAAAGAAGGTTGGAGGTTGAACATACTTTACACCTTGCCTAGGCTGATGTACGCTGGGCAGACTTGGAGGCACAGTTTGATTGACAAATGGTCGGAAAGCTTGATCTCTTACAGCTTGTGAAGCTGCTCGGGGCATACCCAAATCAGCAGTTCCCTCAACTTTTGCAAGATTATGATTTGGCACCTTAATTTCTGAAGCAGATTTAATTGATGATGCAGAATGGGGCTGAATTGACCAAGTTGGGGCATTTACCAGCGAGTGATTTGTGGATACATTTGCTGCCATTAGATAAATCACAAAACATAAATGATAGAGAACAAAACAGTGGATAATATTGGCCTAATAACTCTTAAATAACAAAAACAACCAAAACTTTAGAAGCGTTAAGCTGCTAATATGGATTTATCAATCATTAACTCGTGCCTAATCCAGCTCCTTCTTCCTGCCCACCCACCACCAACCCTTCCCTCTCCTTCAGGTTAAACATGCACAATCTGAAAAGGAGAGCAACAAAGGCATGTATCAACTCAGCTGAATGTCTGGATCCTCTACCACCAATACTCATTTCCAGGGTTCATAGGTATGCTTTTTGATCTAGGCATACTCTACCTCAAGATCAAACCATAATATACAGTCAAAATTACCCAGTGGATTCTCAAATGTAACTGGCCAAAGCTTTATATCCCATTAATACTACCCAAGACCGGCACAACCTCAGCATTTACCCTATTTATCCTACAATTCCCATTCAAGATATTATACAATTTTGCACTCATTTTTAAGATACCAAAAACAAGATTAGGCAAAGAAAAAATAACCAAAAGCAAATGTTAGAGTAAGATACTGTCATTTTATCCAAAATAATTAAGATGTTAAGGTTGAGGACAGAAAGAGACATTACCTTGAAGTTGAGATGCATTAGAAAATCCGCTTGGTCCTCCCTCTGATTTCAGTTGTGTTCTGTCAACTTTATGAGATGCTAATGTTGATGAATCACTTCCTAGATTATGGCTAGTTAATCCCATTGATGCTCGTACTTCAGCTGGTGGCAGCCATGTTAGAGATGCAGAATTTGCCGCTGGAACATGGCCTCGAGATGAGGTAACTGGAAGGCTTCTGGAAGGTAATGATTGATTACTCTGTTTATCTGATGGAAACTTGCAGATCATATGTGATTGTCCATGGCTTCCAACTACTGAACCAATGCTTGGCTGTAATACTAGAGATGTATATGCAGCAGAATCAGCAGCAAACTTCTTGGAGTCTTCTATCTGGAAAAGGGTTATAAAAAAAAAAAAAAAATCTTATTTTTAAATACCGTACACTATAACAGCACCGGGAAAAAGCCAGAGAGACATTAAATGGTTCTTTCAGTAAAGAGAAGTTATTATCAACCATTCCCCATCAACAAAATTTAACAACATGTATTCAGAACTTAATGCCAAAATATTCACTTAATAATCACTTTGTCTATGCTCTTTACAGTAATTCTTATGAAATCCTCTGCAACTCGATGACTTTCAGCTACTAGACGAATTTAAAAGCTCAAACAGAACATTTTAACACCAAGTAACAACACAACAATCAAAACAGAGCTGCAACTACATAAAAATGTCTCTTTGGAAGTACATACAGTAACTTTTAATATCTCATTCCCCATAAACCCTCCATATTCTTACTCTCATCAATATCAAGCAAATTATACCAATTCAAAAAAGAAACTAAAACCCACTGAAAATGCCCTAATCACTCCAAAGAGGAAAAAAAAAAAAAAGAAAAAGACAAAACAAAAGGACTTCCCTTTACCTTTCTCTGTGCAAGCAAGACTTTCTCTTTAATAGAAATCCTATTCCCGCGAAACCCTAACCTCTGGTCCTTGGCCCTCCAATTGAGCCCCAAATCTTCAATAAAAGTTCCAATCGCATCTCTAGCCAACAACTCTTTCGGTGCAAAGTCCTGGCAAATCTCGGCCAACTTGGCCCTCGCCTCCGCCATCAAATCGAGCTCCGCCTCCGTCGGGCTCCTCCCTCCTCTCAACCCGGCCATCGCCGACAAAACCAACACAATCTCCGCCACCCTACTCATCTCCCGGGACCCACTGTTTGCCCTCTTCGCCGACCTGCCTCCCAAAACCTCCTCGCTCCCCGCTTCCCTCTTCTCACAAACAGAAACGACACCGTCCGTTCTAACATTGGCGGGATCATTACCATCCACCGCTGTTTCCATCTCGGCGTAGACCTCAACGACCTGAAAAAGGCTACCTCTACGGCACCGTTTCTGCAAGATAACCAAGAAAACGAGCGAGAGAGCGGTAGAGAGAGAAGTTTTCAAAAATTGAGACGTTATTTAATTGGAAGATCAAAATAAATAACGAATCTTTTTGGCGGTTAAAATGGGAGGGAGGGATATTTTATTTTTTTATTTTAATTCCTTTTTTTTTTTTTTTTTTTGAGATTGTCAGTAAGCGATTCAGCGGAGCACAGAGGCAAAAGGCGATTTTATTTATTTATTTATTTTTTTGGTATATAAAAAGAGAGAGAGAAGAGAGAGAGATGGTTTGGTTTAGCCGTTCTATGCTAACTTTCGGTTTTATTTCGAGTTGTGTGAACCGGCCGGGCGGTTCGGCTGTTATTCCTAGGTCGGTTTCCCCGTGGGAAGTGGATGGGTGGATTAGGGCATCCTTTTGGTTGATCGTACTAGCCTCTGGCCGTTTTGACTTCTTTTTCTGTTATATCGAAAATAATTCTAATTAAAAATATCTTAATAATTAAAAATTAATAATTTTAATTTTAATAAAAATACAAAATTTATAAAAATAAAAAATAATTTTATTATATAATTAATAAACTAAAATAATAATAATAATAATATTTTTATAAAAATTAAATTAAAATTTTTGAATAAATAAATATATCTCTTTTTTTTAATATCATTTTCTTCTAATTAAATTCAAATTTTATAATTTCATCTAAGCAATGAAAAATCAAACTATAAAAAGTTTTCTTTTTGGATCATTGATACCAGGGCTTGAACCATGGAGCAGAAGCTGATTGCATGCATTGACCCAGATGAGCAACGACGGGAAATGTAGATATTCATCTTCTTAAATCCTTCCAGCCACCACAAGAATCAAAAAGACAAGAGGAGCTGGTTTTGATTAGAATCAAAGGCAGATGCTATGTTACATAGAAAGGCAAGAATCTTGAATTTGAGCATCTCATCCGTCTCTTGTTGTTCAGAATACTGTACAACGGACACACGTCTCACACTGCAAACAAATGTATCTAATTCCTGTACCAAGAATGACAGAACCACCTATGGTTGTGGCACACTCAGGACCGATGAATGAAGATGTTACTGCTAGGTGATGACTAGATTGCTGCATATCACGATCTTTGAGTACTCGTAATGGATCTCAGCATTCTGAAGCATGACCCCGTGGAGGAGTGGCAGGGGAAATCCTTTCATGAGGTGTAAGTTGATGTACGGGATGAAGAAGGTTTTAAGAATGGTGAATGCTACCGACTGCACAAAGTCACAAGATTCTCGTCAGATTAATGTAATGATCAAGGAAGTTACGGCAAATCATTATCCAGCGATGGAAGGCATACTATCATAAAGGATACCCCAAACAAGAAATATCAGAATGATTTTCATTTCCTCCCTCGCATACCAAGTAAATTGAAGGTATTGAATGGTACAATTGTACTTTGCAATCCAGATGCATTCCTGTCCATATATAATATGTCTAGAGTGATCTTGGACCGCTGCTGTTGTGTTTCAGCAGCCACTTTTTAGTTCTTACAAAGCTTGCACATATATAAATGTTGTAGATGACAAAGATGTACCCTGGAACTCATATCCACGTACCTGAACTAGATGCATATTCACATCCCCAATCTTGCTCCACTTCAAAGAGGCATTAAAATTATCCAACTTGAGCATACCAGCAAGATTGTTCCTCACAATTTGTGGAGAACATGAAGTATTAATTATCTGCACCAGCAGATAACAACCATAATCATAAAAAAAAAACATTTTATTAGTAGAACCTAGCTTCCAAATTCGTAAAAAGAGCTGGACTTTAAGATGACAGCTGAACAGAGTGACTAGTAAAAACCAGCTGCTAGGTTTCATTATGATGATTGCTACTTGCAAGAATGGGTACACCAAGAACTTGACATTTGGCTGAACAATTCTATGAAGGAAAAAAAAAAAACAAAAAGGAAACAGTCAAAAGCTAAGCAAGAAGAGACAAAGTAAAACATACCGATAGGACACTGACAACTGGTATAACTTCACCAGCATCCAAAACATTAACTGTCACATCTAAGTAAATGGTGGCATCAATTGCATGCTCTAAAATCCTTATGACTGGTGGAGACATTACGGAGATATTGAGAGTGATGTTATCATTGGGGTATTGTGTGTATAGTTCAGGACAAACATATTTCCAAGCTGCAGTGCTCAAAAGGGATTGATTTGGACATTTGTCAACCATCCAGTGCATATAGCCTGCCTGGCCACAGAATTCAACCAAAGAACTATTAGTTCAACTGCTTGCTAAATAAGAATTATGTATGTTGCATGATGCAAGTGTCAAAAATTGTTCCGTGGATGTGCCAGAACTTAGCATGAGCGCAAAGTCAAAAGCGAGCCAGATTCACCAAAGAGAAGCTACCATCACTCACTGAAATATAAAACATCAGAATTTCCTTTTCCCCATTTATTTGACGGTCTTGTTCTTCAATGTTCAAATAGTTTTCAAGCAAATATACAACACACTAATATGATCATGTTAATGTTAAAAAGTTAGCAAAGCACACACTCACATTGAAGTGAACTAATGAAGCACTGTTGAGAACAGTTTCATCTAGGAAAATCTCTATCATCCTAGCTTGAAGATTGCAGGAAGCTTGTGCCCCTTGATGAAGATAGCTCTGAAATGAAACATTATCCACAGCTGTGAAGAGGCCATTGAGCACAAATTCAATGGAAGAGTTATCCAAGCGAGGGTTGTCCACAAAAGTAATATTCAGTGAAGCAGCATGATCTATGGGGATTTGATTTGGAAGCGATTGCAAACGAGAGTCCAGTTTTACTATCCCTTCTTTAATTTTCTTGGAAATAGCTTGCTCTACTGAAGATCCTATTGGCCCTTCAAAAGCATCAATCATCCTGGAAGAAAATATATGTGAAATGAGCCCTATATATTAACCTCTATGAAGACAAAAACAGCAGTTTCTCCAAGGAAAAATATTTTTAGAGGATGGTTACACTTGATAAAGCCAAGATGCTCCGCCATCCATCATAACAGAAATATCTTTCACATGGCATCCGCAATCCAATACGGACAGCTTAAGTGCTCCTCCTTGCTCTGCTATGGCTACCGTAAGCCCCACTTCCATTCCTTCAACCTTTGCAAAAATACAATTTGTAAAATCTCCATCTTATGACAAATTAAAGATTATTGTGCGACGACAAATTATAGTTGTGTATATCTTTTGCCTAGCTAAACTGAACCAACAGGAACCATATTTCAATGGCCCCTTGACAGGTTTAATCAAAACAATCGCCAATAATAGAAACACGCAACATGATCAACAACCCAGCCCAATAGCATCACAATTTCCCATTTTTTTTTCAAATTCTATAAACCAATAGCAGAAGCAAAATAGCAATCAAATGTCATATGTACCTCAACTGAGGCATCCCCATGGTCAGAAATCACAACTATCCAACTGCTGTAAGAGTACTTCCATTTCATGCTCAAATCTGCAGTAGCGCCAGAGACAACTAGGACTATACCTGTCTCTCCAGTCTCGACATAAGACGAAGAGATATTGACACTGTAAATCGTAATATTTGAAAGAAGAACATGAACTGTGCCAATAAGTGGGATGCTCACTGACTTCTCAATATCAGGCAATTGAAGTGGAATCATAGTGGAAACTGCCTTGTTTATCAGCACATCCTTGGCAAAGTCAATACCTTTACTGGATAACAGTACGGAGATGTACCCATCTTCACTGGATTGGAGATGGGTGCTTGCAGGAATCAATAGAAGTAACAGAATCAAGAGGAAAATGGACCGTGCCATGAAATTGGAAAAAATAAAAATACCCATTTCAAAAAAACGTAGAATAATCAAATAATGGAACGAGAGAAGACGCTCCAAGGAAAGATGGGGAGCTTTTGCGCTCTGATTTTAATGCGGGAAAGCAACTTTCTTTATGGCGTCTGTGTGCAACAAGGAACTCGTCAGAGTTTCTGGCCTTTTGTTCATCATCAGAGCTCTCTAACACACTTAAGACAAGAACCACGCGCGCCAAACTCGTGTTAGAATGGAGAGGCGCGTGAATCTTCTTCACTCAAATCAAAGAATCTAAACGCAAGATTCGCATTCGCCATAGCCAAGCCGGCCATTCTTACTAGAGAGATACCCTCGGCAGGTAAGAAGATAATTTCCTACACCATTGAAAGGCACGTTACACATGAGACCGTGAATTGTACGACTGACAGTTAATATAATCTCTCTCTTTTTTCATTTATTTTGTAATTAAAATTTAACTATCATCGCCTAATTTCGCTTTTATCTTAGGTAACTCAGTTTCCTAAATGATTAACGATCAGTCCAACTATTGCACAAGGTACTTATGTCCAAAACCAAACCGGGCAGTAGCATATCAGTTTGGCCAATTGATATTTTCCTCGTTACCCTGATTAGATATCTGTAAGGTCTGGAACCAAGGAAAAAAAGACAAAAAGACATCCAAAGTTAATATTAAACATAGAAGTTGGCCGGAGTTTTCGTGACCTCAGTAAAACACTCCGCGAGGCTGCAAGAATCAGCTATCAAGTATACCACTTCGGAGCAAATACATGTAAAGTGAAACGCCCAAGAAAGAGAAATGTAAAGTTCACACTGATCGAAGAAGTTGAGTTACACAGCCCCAAAGATGGGATGATACAGGATGAACCATGAACCCTAGAATTAAATCTTCTCCGCCGAATAATGCATGACTCGCGTTGCTGATTTACCAATAAGGCACCATTTACTTTACTTTAATGAGAACAAACTTCACTCCCCTTCACTGAGGATTGGGACTATGAGTGGTTTCATCTGTGCAAGATATACAATGGCCCACCTAACAAAACAGAAGATACGGAGTAAGTGTGTTAATGAATGAAGAAAATCAAGAAATTGCACGTGTTTTCAAAGTGAGCCCAGAAGAAACTAGTTTTGACAGATTGCCACTCAGGTCAGCTGCATACAAGAAAATTTGCACACTCCTGGCAGTTTCCAGGAGAAATTACACACAATAATGATGAGCGTTTTCATAAGATCTCCCAATTAGACCAAAGGTCCAGGCGTCCAGCCAGTGGAACATGTAACGCAATTCATATGGAGTGAAACTTACAGTTATGGTTACATTTGTGGTGAAGGCGGAAATAGTAATGGAAACGACAATTCCCATTTAAAAACTCGCAGAAATGGTAGCTGTTTAATGATGAGAGAAAGCTCTAATGATCTTGATGTAACTCACAAATACAGGCATTTGTGGGTTGAATGCAAAATTTTTTATGCATTAAATTATTAGTAAAGGAACAAAAAGACGTACTCCATCTTATTCAGAAAAGAGAGTAGAATCTCACAATCTTTTAGGATTAGACATTCACATTAATCGAGCAGGCAAACTAAGGAAAATAACTAGCTGAAAGATTTGATTTGAGATGGAGGAGGTCATAGGTATTTAGAACCAGATTATATATGTGACCTAAGGATGCATACTGATGGAACTTCTTTTACATGCAAAACCAAAAGGAAAATTGTAGAATGGAATACAATTGAATGCAAGCTTACATCATCCAACAGCAGACTGTTGCTGTTACGACCAATGTTAAGTGAAGCCTGCAAAATAGACACAGGTAATGCAAATGGCATCAGACAAAGGATAAGAAAAGGTTACCATACAGAGTTTCTACCAAGCTAATTATGAAGCGTGCAAGTTTAGTAAAAGCATGCACATAATTTCTCCTACAACAGTAACACAGATAAAGACAGACATCTGATTCCTAGAATCAGTTAGACTACTACCAGATATCGAGCCAAAAAACACATAAGCATCTGGTTGAATTCAACAACTCACTGTGTGCAATATATCACTAGATCAAGACATCGAGCACCATTTGCAAGCACATGCAGGACGTAATATAGCATCTAAAATACCAAGTATTGTGCAACATTCTTCACTCTCATCGACATGCCAGACTGCCCAAGTATATGAAGTAATTGCTAGGCTAGCTACATGGCGGAGCATACAACTGAAACAGGATGAGCCTTTTAGCCGGTCAATGAAAAACAAAATTTTAACGGCTTCATAAACCGCGAAAAGAGTAAGGCTGCGTGCATATAACCTTTCCCTAAATGCATTGTATGAGAGTCTCGTGCATTCCGACGTCTTTATCAAACTATGAAAAATATTTTCCATTTGCTTAGAATTTTCAATTCAAGCACCCAAAAGCGAAGAAGTAACAAAGCTGTAAGGCACAAAGGAACAGCCAGTATGAACACACCATTATTTTAAAATTCACCTACTGAAACCATAACTGACTAAATTAAAACATCAAAACCACGTAACAACACAGATTAAAATAAAATTAAAATAAGAAAAGAAAAAGAAAAATTCATCATAATTTGATTTTTTTTTTCTTTGATAGTTCAATCAGCTAATTAGATCACCCATATTTATTGCATCACTCTATTACAATAAATATTTTACACACACACACACACACACACACACACACAAAAAGCAAGGAAAAAGCACCAGATCCCAGAATGTCATGCTCCATAGAAATGTCGCATGACAAATGGAGCAAATTCAATGTTAATAACACAAACAAAAAAGAAAACTTAATTTGGAGGGGGAAAAAAAGGATCAAAGAAGCATTACAAGTTAGTAGAAGGGCCCCTATTGCAGCATATTCTGGTGCAAAGCGACGCGATTATCCCTATCACTACGAATATCAAAGTCGTTACCAGAAACCCCATCGCCCGATTTTCTGTTCGATCTTGGATCGGAAGAGCTTGATTGGCTGCTCAGATCGGGCGAAAGGGAAAATAAAACAAAATAATAACAAGACTGTTTGGCTCCCGAGAAAATTCAAGAAAAGGGCGAGAGGTGAAAGGAAATGGGGAAACGGAAACTCCGTTCGGAATCGGATGATCCCGCTTCGAAATCCTAGTTTAGAGATGAACGATATCCGAGAAGGGATCGGGCCGACATATGGCCCATTTCTTATTGGGCCTCCTTCTCATTTGATTTCGGAAATTGGGCTGGCTTCAACGGCCCATAAGCCCTTCACCTGCAAATATCGGGTTGTGATTTTGTTGGATTTACAGCCATCTTAATGGACAAGCTTCACGCAGAAATCCCAGTTTTAAACCGAAGTATAGGAAACAATGAAATAGATAGACGTAAATATAATTCAGCAATTACCCAACTAAGGACCAGTTAGACTCTCATTCACATTCTTGCACCATCTAGGTTTGATACACCTTTATGTTTAACTATATATATATATATATGTTTCTTGAAGAGGAGAGTGCACGGATAGGCCTGGATCAAGCGGTGGACAAGGTTCGTGAACATGGCTTCAAGGTTGAATATGATCACCTTAAGAAGGGAGGGCCATGGAGACGGAGAGTGCCACCACAGAGGGGAGGAGGGGTCGTGGCAAGAGGAAGGGTCACCGTGAGAAAGATCTGGGGAACACTGAAGCTGGAAATTATTAGAAGAACACCACCCTCGCTAAATGAGTAAACTTGTTTTGGTTTGTTTCACCACTTGATATATTAAGCATGTGGGGTTTATACATTTATCTGTTTCTAAATAGGGATGTGTCCAATCATCAGTGTCCCACAATAATAAATAATGAACAACATACCTGCATTGTCTGAGCAGCAGTAACAGGATGTGAATGAATGAGGTTTCCTTTGTTCCATGGCTAACCCCCCCTCTCTTAAAAGACGAGTGAGACTGTGACCATAAAGAGGCCAACAGATTGATTAAAATAAAAAATAAAAAAAGAGGAAATTCTCGAAGAATTTTTCGGTAAAAAATAACTTGAATCCGCGAGTTTTGACATTTACATTGCTAGCATGATATGGTTCCAAGCCCAAGTTAAAAAATGCTTGCCGGAGTTCCTTGATATCATCGAACAGTCAGAAAAGGGACAATGTAAAGAATGGGCAAATTGCCCACGGTTAGATTAGAATAACAGTACACCATTAATTTTCCGTTCGAACAATAGAAAAATGAATAGACTGTAATGGAGGAACTAAAACAAAGTTCACTCTTCCTTTGTGTTTTCGATTTTTTTTTTTTTTTTCTTTTCCGGAGCTTGTGGGGGTTGGGGGTAGAGAACATGGGTTCTTTAGGGTAAAGCAAGTGTCATTTCCAATTTCCATTGATCAGAATCTGAAATTGGGTTCAACATCCATTGCCCAAGCAAATTTTGCCAGAAGAGACTTGTTGAATATCTGCAAAAACAGCATTGGAACATAAACAATACGAATGATCACTAACAGTTGCGCTGACTCCATGGATGGAAGGCAAGAAATTTCTACCTATGCAACAGTTATTGCATTTAATGACACTTTGCTATGGAGAATTTGTCACACAAGCCCTTTACCTTCTCAATAGGAACTTCATGTCGTTTGCACCACGCAACTGTAATCCTAGGATCAAGGTAATTGATTTTGGAAGTGCCGAGGGCCACGGTTTTCAGATCCTCTTTGGTCTTCATTGCTAATTCCATTTTCTCAATCTTTTGATTGGTCGAAGCTATCTTTTTCTCTATGCTGCATATCAATCAATAGCTCACAATTAGACATCATACGGATACATTGTCTCCATTATACTTACAAAAAGGCAAGCATAGGTATTACGCTTCAGGAGATAAGTTTCGCTTTTGTTTTCCTTCTGCATCCTTCAGTGGGGGCTTCCCCTTCTTGGCCCTGTCCAAATCAATTTTCAGATCCTTCAGAATAACCTGCGTGTGAAATGACACAAGTCAGATTGAAGCATGACTCCATAAACAAACCCTGAGAAGGAGTTGATGATATTTGCATACACACATAGAAGTTCTATTGGCTAATAAAGGCCTAGTGTGGCAGCATGCTCACAAATAAATGCCTTTGCATGCAAAATACACAAAAGAAATAAAAGGAAGATGGTGGTAGCTCCGTGGGATGTCCTTGAGGTCAAAAACTTGTACCCTTAGCCAGGAATGACAGAACAAAATTTCTCCAAGTTCCCAAAATGCTGATTACCTTAAGTTCTTCAATTTTCTCGGTCAACCTTGACATTTGTGCAGTGTGAGATTTTGAAATGGTTCGCTGGTGATTACAAATAATAGCAACCTACAGCAAAAGAAGCAATGGTAGATGCCCAAAGGGTTACTCAAAAGAGCAGCTATAAGCAAATAAAACTTTCCGAGTGACAAGTTGGCTTTACCTGCTTATTCGCTTGTTGATAAATTACTACTTTTTCTGCCAGATCACCGTCTTCAGTTCCTTCAGATAACTGTTAAGAGAACATGCCAACAAAGAAAACCAAAAAATGCATACAAAGCAGTTCTTCACAAAGGTGGATACAAGAAACTCAAGCATAAATCATTAAAGATCTCAGCATCATCCCATTTTTGTTTTTTTTAACATGCACGCATTGACTATTATAACTGATCAAATGGCCCCCATTCAGAACTTACCTTTTCATCCAGCGTAATTGATGCATTGTATGTACGAAAAACTTTTGCTGTAAGGCCAGGCATGAGTCCCTTCAGGTGAGCATTCAACTTAGTTGTGTCCAGCTCATCAAAAAGATCATCAGTTTGCCTTTTTCCTGTAAAAAGTAACCACATGCCTATCAGACTCAACCACTCAATAAATTTTCCAAAAAGTAATATCAATCACCATTTGCTCACCCTTTTGAAACTGTCCAATTGCCTCATACACAGCTTCTACAACATCAACTGTGTTTTCATAGCGAATTGAATCTTTACCAAGGAAGTCAAACTGAACAATAAAAATAGAAGCGCAAATATGTTCAGCAAAATAATTGGCTACACATGCATTCATAGCAATGAGATTGAAGAGGCTTTAAGCAATTTTGATACAGTGACAACAGCTGACATATGAAAACAAAAAGGCTTAAAGATGGTAACTGACAGCATAATTCACCATACCTTCAAGCGATGTGGGGGGACACACTCAACATTTGCTACTTTCAAGGTGCAGCAACCGACAGTGTCAGCTTCATCATCATCCTGCAGAGGACTACATAAAATTAGCAATACATGATAAATGAATCCTAGCTCATACTGCCCAGAGTTAAAATCAGTAAAATTACAGACACCACCACAACCACAATTATATATGTGTTTCACATACACTTGCTAATCTCGACAAAATTAGTATATATCATCGTATACTCAATAAATCACCAGCAATGAGGCCCACCAAATAGTTAATTACTGTGAAGAAGGTACAAAAATTGGGTGAATTGCCCAGAATTAAAACATCTTTCAAATTGTAACCCCCAACTAATAAGATTCTCCTTTCCTATCAAGATAAAAAAGTTAACAAATGATTATCCACTCTGAATAAATCACCATTTTCAGGATGAAAACTTAGTCTCCCAGAGAGTCACAACAGCGCAGAGAGGAATAGATGACGAATATTTCTAACATGTTTGTGGTTTCACTTCATCCATAGAAGCACTGTAACAAAACTATAAAAACAAATTTATAATTCAGGTATGCCACAAATGTAACAGTGGATACCAATAAATCAAGGCTTCTTTTTGAAAAAGAAAGGGAAGAATCAACACATTGAAAACCATAAAATGGCACACAACTTTATGAACTTAATTTACTTCACCAAAAGAAGCCCCATAAAACATGGTCTTATTTAAAAATTCCATTTTGTAATTCTTTATTTTGTAGGACCATATTAACAACCAAAGCCCTTAGTCAAGGATCAAATCCTCCATTGTCGGGTACAGTCGTCTAGAAGAAATCATGCATCTCACCAGTCAATTAAGAAATATATGCTGGCATCAAAATAAGAACTACTCACTGTAAAAAAAACAAGAAAAAAAATGATGGATTCAATCAGTATATAACTGCAGGAGGTACAAATATGCCATACCTTTTCATTACCCGCCCTAAGAGCTAACTTATCAATAAGATAAGTAGCGACTGCTATTTGCTGCTTTGTAAGATCTCTACTAGTAAAATCCTTTGTGTAAGCTATTCTGATGTTGTCTATGTAGTCCTGTGTTTGAACATGGCCAGTTATCATGCAACAGGCTAGTAATTCATGACCTCAAGTGACAAGAAACAAAGGCATTTAGGTAACTACCTTCAGCTTCCTTGCTTTCTCATATTTTTCCTTGTCGCTTTGCCCCTTCAATGAACTACTGGCTGCCAAAAAGACATACTTGAATTCTTTTTGATTAATTGGATCATTCCAGAATGCCAACCACGTAACAGTGTTATCGTGCTTTACTTCTTTCCACCTGTCAAACAAACACTTCAGAACTTCATACAACTTATAGTAAAAAAGAAAAAAAGGCCACTGCTTCCACACATGCTTAATTATTTCCTCTTCTCTCCCTCCCTCCATGTTCCCTGTTCAAAAGATTAGGCACAATAAACAAAACCTTTCACCAGGAATTGGACATTCTGGAACTGGAGCATCCTTGCCAATATTAATAGTAATATCACATGGACGGATGCGTCTCTTCAGCTTACCCATCTGAAAAGCAGAAGATGAGTGTCTCAAGGGGTAAAGATGTACTTTAAAAAATGGAAAAAAAAAAATCAATTATGGCCATCTTATGACAAAATAATGATTGATATCTTAATTGTTTTTGGCAAAAATATCACTCAAACCTTTGGATGCTCCCCACGGCCTCGAAACAGCCCAGGTGGCTCAACTCTGAAATTCCCAACCTGAAATAAGAGTTAATCTGAATTAGAATGGCACCATTCCATTAGCTAACAAGAAAATTAGAAAATAAAAGGTATATGGTTTGAGAAACAGAATTTTCATTCCAAAATACTATGGGTTACATATATGGCCATGAATTGCACATGTGAACAAGTACATACTAACATGAAGTTCAACAATAATGAACAAAACTAGAACCAGAGACGAGTACCTTCTCTTTGACACCATCAACAATAGCCCACATGTACTTCTCTTCTTGCTTCAATTTCTCTTCCTTTAAGGCCTTCTTCTCCTGCATGAACACAGCTATTTCAGTATTATGGCCATTGAAGATAATGGAAATCTGAAACATGCTCCCAAAGAACATGGCATAATCACACACATTGAGTCCAACATCAAAATGCAAACAGCAGTTACTGTGCTAAATTTGTGTGGCAATTGATCAACTTAAAAAAAAAAAAAAAAAAATCCCCCAAAGGGGATTGCTGCAAGATTTAAAATAGTCTACTGATTATAAAATCCAAAGAAGGGGTGCATTCCTAGAGAAGTAATTAATAATCTTAAAATATTAACTCCTATGGTTCATTTATAGATACTGCTGGAACAGTTGTCTATAAAAAGGGCAAGATCAAACAATGAAACTTGCACACCATGTCATCACAGAACCATCACTCCAAACTCCAAATGTACTTCTCTGACACAAAACACAGTACTTATGTCAGTGAATCAAGTTTGTTGTTAAGTGCAGCGACAATGTTTGATCACTTATCATGCTTTGCAGATCAGGTAAAAACATGAAAACCAAACTTACATCTGAACTCATTTGTTTTTTCTTCTCCTTCTCCATTTGATGCCATTCATATATTGGAGTGAAATCACAGTCCTCCAATTTTTGTATTACATGATTCCTTCCAAGTATTCTACGCCAATCAGTCCAGAAATTTTCCAGGAATTTTGGTTTTTGCATATAGTCTGTATCTTTCATCACTGCATACATGGTTGCAACCTGCAAACTCAGAAGTTCAAAGTTAAACAAGCAGTTCGAACCAAAAATCAATGGAAGAATTTTTTTTTGACATTCTGATGTTGCAGTAGGAATGGATACAAAGCAAGGATGAAGGATTGGACAGCAGGTAAGCATACAAGACTGTGAAGGAAGAAAAGAAAGAGAGAAAGACACACCTCCTCTTGTTCAGGAGTCAAATTAATTGGCTGCCCCTTGTAAAGAATCTTAACCCCATGAGGCTTGTATGGAGGTGCAAAGATGACACCATTGTGAACCAGGGTAGTCCATTTTCTCTGTCCATCGGTAGAACCAGGCTGCAATTTTGTCGACTTGGAGTATTTTGAATTTTTCATAGGTTTTTTTACCTTCTTTGATGAAGAAGAGACTACATTAGTAGCTTTCTTTGAAGAAGATGACTTAGTATCTGAGGATCCAAACCTCTTCATTCTCTGGGAAATTGGGACATTGTCATCATCATTTGCCTTCTGTTCAGCCTTACTAGTCTCTCGCTTAAACTTGACTGAAGAAGATTCATTAGAAAGCTTTGGCTTTTTAGCAGACTGGTCTCCAGAGTTAGCCTTATCCATAGGTCTCTTGCTTGGCAAAACAGAAGATTTGACTTGCTTGTCCCTTGTAATGGAACCATTCTGTTCAACTTTCCTAGTCAAGAGTTTTTTTTTACTGGAGTCAATAGGCTTACTGCCTGATGTGCTAGCACTTGCCTTTGTTGGAGCCCTTGATGATAAAGGTTTATTATCGTCATCTGAATCTTCAGGTTTAACACAGGCACGTGCACTGAGTCCTTTACTTCCATTAATGGAGCTATCCTTAAGTCTCATACTCAAGGGTAAATTATCCTCAGAATCATCACTATCACTATTCACTTCACTTTCACGTTTAACAGGACTAATCTCCTCCTTAACAGCATTAGTTGCATTCTGTTTGGACACTTGCTTTGCATGGTCATCTCCAGAACTTGATGATTTCAAATTTCTCACTGATGACTTCATTAAGGATGACTTAGCAGAAGTTGATGCTTTAGGACTACCAATGGGAGATTTCACTGGTGAGGCCTTTGAAGATGGAACACTAGTTTTACCCTTCTGGGCATTCAAGCTTTGCCCATTGGAATTATGAGACAGGGATTGTGGCTTCTTGGCTTGTGGGTTCAATTGATTTTGCTTGGAGGCTGAGCTATTATTCCTTTTAACAACAAAGGGTTCCTCCTCATCATCAAAATCATAACTCGCCTTTTCAGGTCCATCAACAGCCATTATTGTCCCAACTAGCTCTGTGTTGGCATGTACATCACATAAATCTCTGACAACATTAAAAATTACTCAAAAACTGCATCAAGTAATGCAATAAAATCCAGATTATATCCCTACGGTAAAGCTCTAATAGCAAAAATGAAGCTGCAGCCGCCAGCTTTGCTATTCCTGACTAATACTGACTTAACAACGCTGCTACAAACCTAACTAATTTCCATATTTCTAATTGCAATCCCAGCTGAAAAGTCAAAAATCTGCAGTCACGTGGCTACATCAGTGTTGATTCTTGATGTCAAGTTTGGATTTTTGCAAAAAGCCAGTGGAAAGGAGCTAAATTATCAACTTCCATACAAATTTAGGACTACACATGATTCAGGCATAACTCATAATGTGTGTGCGCGCGCAATAATCACAGTTGAACTGAGGTAAAAGAGGCTTATGCATGCTAATTTCTCTCAATGTTGATCCTTGCGGTCAATCCAGAACATCAAGGTACAAACTAATTTGAAATCCCCAAAACATCCAATTCAACAGACCCTAAAAGTATTTTTACATGCAAAGATAGCTGAACTCGGTCAAGAAATAAACAAAACTATACCTGTAATGAAAGGAGTGGCCAGTAATTTTATTTTTTTTTAAACCCTCTTTAGCCACCAAAAGTTTCAGCTTAGCCAAACAAGGATTAGGGATTTTTAAAGGCAATAAAATGAAATTACCCAGAGGACTCTAGGAGGAATGAATCGGCCCCTTAGAATATCAAATCTCAGCTAATTGGAGAAATTGAAATGCCGGGATTGTAATAGACGACGGGGGCATATGGCCGGAGAAGAGCGCCGCCGCAGATGCGCCGATCGAAGGCGTCTAAGAGAAACGGCAGCGGCGACAAGAGGGGAACAGATGATGATGAAAGGACAGAGAGGAGAGAGAGAGACAGAGAGGAGGATAGGGCTTTTCTTTTGGATTTTGGTTTGTTGTTTTGGATTTTATATATATATATATATATATATATATATATATTATTTATTTCTTTCTTTCTTTATTTGTGTTGTTAGTGTGCTTTGTGGGTGCGTGTGTGTGTGCGTGTGCGCGTGTTCTTACAAAGATGGAGCAATTTGACACGGGAAAGCCCTTTAATTTTTGTTATTTGTTGTGCCCTTTTGGTTTTGGGTCGTTTTTCTTTTTTTTTTTTTTAAATGGTTGGCCATTAAATTTTGGGCCTAGGGCATGGTCTTCAGAATTGGGCCATTAACTCCCTTTGGCCCAATCAAGAATTTTCGTCTCAATTATTTGGGCCCGAATAGAATTTCTTTTTCTTACTTTAAAATAAAAAAATTCTTCACGTTTCCAAAAAATAAAAAAAAAAGATTTTTTTTTTTTTCTTTTGCTTAACTCATCCCATCGTTAACGTAAATCCCCCTAGAATAGGTGTTTATAATTTTAATTTATCATGCATCTCTTTGAAGAATCTAATTTTTATGTAAATCTTACAGTTTCATCCCATAAAAAATAATTATTAATAAAATTAAATGTACATCCAAACTACAGTAAGACAGAATTATAAAGTATTACTTTGCCCTTCCATTTTCCTTCACCAACCAAATATATATATGTATATATATATATAATTGAAGGTCTCAATAAGATAACCTCTCAAGATCTCTACAATAACTGTTTTTTTTTTTTCTTTCTTTTGATCATTAATCTCTTCTCATCTCGTTCGGATGTTCATCACCATAAGTTGTTTTTATTGCCTTTTCTTTGACTTGCTCTCACTTCCAAAAGAACCCCATCTCAAGAAATGCCATTGTTCACCTTAAGAAAGAGAAAATACATCTCCAACGGCTAACCTGCTTGTAAACAATAGAGGCCAAAAAGAGCATTAGAGAAGCTCCTCTCTAATTTTTCTCAACATGTTATACTACAAAAGCCTTTTTCTTTATCCCAGTCGTTTTCACAGTTTTTTTTTTGGCTGCAAAGGAGGAGAAGAAACGTGGAGACTTGAAAATGACTGCATATGTATACTCCCTTCTGGTTCCACAGGATCCGACCTCTGTAGAATTATATAAACTTGCACTTCATCACTCATGCTCTCGTGAAGGAGAGTCCACATTTTCAACCTGTGAGGAGACTGTACCATTGGAGGCGGTATCATCAATATTTAAGTTTGATATGTCACTGGCCAAAGAGGAGCTTTCTTCTTCACCACTAACAGATGGTGCGGGGGATGCATCTGGGGTAGATGGTGCCGGGGATGCATCTGGGGTTGAGGTATATGTGGAGCCATTAGCAGGGGAAGGAGATGACTCCCCTTCTTCTGCTGCTTTTTGCAGGCTCCAGTACATTACACTGGCTGCTAGCGTCAAAATCATCTTCTGGTTTACCTGCCACCAAAGTGCGATAAAATAATCAAATTGCATAATCATCTGTAACAGCTAGAAGAACATTGCAACATCAAGTGAAGGCTATGCAGGTAATTCAACAATTTCTTTGTAAAGTAGGTCTCGGCAATAAGCTTGCCAGATCACAAAGAGCATGCAAAGTTTCATCCAAGTGTTTCAAATCATATCATGAAATAAACGAACAAACTGAACACAATAGCATTCATACCTCCATGATATCCTCAGGCAACAAGAAAATAGAACAACCAAGTTTTCGTGCCACACTGATTGTGTATGTAGCATTCAATCTCTTTTCCTCATCTACATTTCAACAGAGAATGGGAGAACAAAGGGAAAAGAGATCATAAAAGAACGGTCAGCTAATATCTCAATTGACATCTTCAAAGATATACCATTACCCCATTAAAAGAGAGAAGATTAAACCCTCCTCAAATTAGCAACATAAGAAAATCATTGTTGAACTTCCATACCGTTTTCTCCCATAGTAATGAGATTCCAATTGACCACCCTTGGCTCCACAGCACTAAGAAGCTCAAGGAAGAATATTCCACATGAGAGGCTCTTATCCTGAAAGAAGTAATGGCACATAAAATCATGCAATGGGACAAGATGGCTAATGTCAAGGAAAAGATTCCAAAAACTTTATTCACCTTGAAATTATCAATTTGAGAAGTTCTGCCTGTACTTCTAACTTTATTATTCACCCAGTTTAGGATATCCACGTCAGTTATCTCCTTTCCTTGAGAATGGGATCTCAAGTTCTTCAAAAGCTGAAGCATATTATATCTCATCAACTGCCACAAGAAAGCTACAAAAAAGTATAATCAGATTTCTTTTTTAACAAAAAGAAACAGTTTAAGCTTCATATTCCAAGCAGTGGGCCATCCTAATAAACCCTCCCCCCCACCCAACCCCACCCCGAAAAAAAGATAAATAAATAAAGTTAAGCAACCCCAACAAAATAAAAATTAGATCTAGTCGTGGCATCCACAAAAGCTATAAAGAATCATTACTAAATCAAGGAGATTACCAAGTATGAGCTTCTTGTTTCCCTGTACGATATCGTTTCCACCAACATTAACAAGGGAAAATTTCAATTGTCTTCCAATTTTTATAACTTGATTGCAATTCTCTACTTTTCTAAATGGCATCTTGATAGGAGGCTTTGATGCATGCTTCCAGTTAACTGATCCAGGAGACACCTTGTCAAGAACTTCCAATAGTAGCCATCTGCAAGAATAAGTTAAATCAAGCTCGTGAGTTAGGTAGTGCAATCTGGGATTCAAATAGCATGACATTGCTATGCTTGTAACCTAAAATACAGAATACAGTACTCAGGAATAATGCAGACGCAGAATGGAAAATGTTAAAATAACTCTAAGAAAGAATTGCAAATAAAATCCAATGCACAGAGCCAAAAGCAGACATACAAACTGCTTACCACATGATGACTTCACTAAACCGGGAAATCAGCCCAACCATAATAAAGTGCAAAGACTACATGTATTTGTAAATAAAAATATTAATTTCTCAGAAAAGAATGCTCACCCATTTCTAACATCCTCAAACACATTGTTAACATAAGTAGCAATTCCAAGACTATTGATCCACAACCGGAAGCATCTCTCTTCCCTAGATGTCTGCACATCATCAGTCATCATCTCTGCAAAGGAAACCTTTTTGTTGTCCGTAGTCAAGCCATTCCTGCAAACAGATGCACATCCTTCCATTTAAACTGACAAACTAAATCATGTCATGCGATGGGAGAGCAGAGGATGATGAATGAATAGTATAGCAAGGTAAAAGTCATGTTATTTTCTAGGACCTTTGGTGAAATATTTGTGCCACAAATGCCAGATTCAGATTGGGTGAGCCTTCAACAATGTCTTCTGGTTTCAAATATCGTTTGCAGTCCATCCTCTCTGCATGGTCAAGCACCAGCTTAGCCCTTTCCTGGGGATCCTTGGAATCTAAAGTAGATGGACTGCAGTGTTCCGGTGCAAGAACATTTAGCAGGTAGGCATAAGCCTTTCCATCCTACACAATTTATGACCAAGAGAAATCACTACAGGCATCTCCTACATTCATTGAATTTGTAATGCAAGCATGATCAGTAAATAATCAAATAATAAGCATAAAAATTTGTGTTGCTCTAATACTTGCTGACAAAATCAAATGGCTAACTAAGGGTGGGCAAAAGTGAGAAAACAATAATTCAGATCAAGAGCACATGTGTTAATATACATGGAAGAATTCCTGCAATGTTCTGAAGAAGGACTCCAGTAGGACTTGAGCATCATTAAAGCATAGTTTCCAAAAATTAAGCCGGGTAAACTAGCCAGATTCTTCATTGTCAGATACTAACCACCATGATAAAAATGTAAGACAGTTGAGCCCCAAGAAGGAAGTGAAACATACATATACACAAAATATTTGATAAGCAATAAAGACAAGCACACCATACTTTTCTTGCTACCACACATAAAAATGGAAGCAGTCAGTACCTTCAGGTCAGAAGAAAAATTTGTAACAGGTTTCTCATAACCTGCTTTCTTCAGATGGAAATTCATCCATTTTAATAAGACCTTTTCAGGAGCCAATCCCATAAGCTCCTCCACATCCTGAAATTTACACGCATTCACAGCAATGCAAACTATCATTATCCTGGTAAAATATGTAAGTAAGCAGGCTTTGATGGAAAGTTTGAATCACATGCATGAGCATTTCATTACATTGTTGTCATCCACCAATTCGACAAGTTGAGGCGTCTTCTTAAGGTTCAGGTCTGCAAGCAGTTGAATCTGTTTTTACCACAACCCATAAGTGGAGGTCAACACAAGAATAATGGGATGATAAGAAATATCATCAGCTATAACCATAGGGTGAATGCTGTAGATAAAATTTGCCCCTATTCATTGTCTTAGGTTTACAAATTGCAATTGACATAAAAAGAATTAGGTGCTCACCTTAATAATTTGAGAAATCAGCCCAAGCACCAGATGGGGCTGCAGGAAATACAAACAACAAGACACTTAAGAATGCAACATATACTTAAACAGTACGAAAATGTATGTAAGGTAAACTTACTCTTCCTTCCACCAAGTCTTGTGTGCCGATGTTAACCACAGTGCAGCCAATAGCCTTTGCAGAATTGAGGCAAAGGGTATGATTCTCATTCCTTTCCCATGGATTAAGAACTCGTTTTGTGTTGATGGCTCGTTCATCTACTGTTCCCGGGACAGCAACATTGACAAGTTTACTGCATTGCAGCACAAGGTAAAACCAACAACACTGCCAAAAGTCAATCCATTGGCAAATCAAAGAAGATGAAAAATCAAGCCAGCACTGGGTACATACCATAAAAGTACTCCATCTTTCACAAGATTGAATAGGTCATTTGTAGCAGGGTCTAAAGGAAGGAACTGCTTCAAAAAAGGGTCATCCCCAAGATAGCTGTTTATATGAGAAACATAAGATGCTTTCTCGGATTCATTGATTGTGTGAAGAAGAGTAGTCGTTGTTGCTTTAAGAAATGATGAATCATGTTTTGAAACCCCTGATCTTGCTTTAGCTCGACCTTGCAAGTTCAAATATGCCTGCCCATTCAAATGCAATTAATGAATAGGCAACCTTTAGCATGAACTCATGCTTCTAGCTATTAAGTATAACCTCCCAGCCCAAATGAATTTCAGACTAAGGACTTGTTTCAGTTTCACTTCATTAATTAAGCAGGGAACATAAAATGTCTGAGAAAAAACTGAGAGAGAGACACCACCACTTACCTTGAGGAAGGCTTCAAAATCAATGTCACCGCACAAGTCGGAAAATGACTCGCTTAAGATCCCAGTAATCTCATCCCCATTGAACATTGAACTAAAAGCCTTTAGTTTCACCATTAAAGATGGTAAATCTGCTACGGTCACTTTTCCATTCTGATTCTTTACTGATACAAACTAGAAACCACAAAGAATACAAATTAATCAAAAATCAGAGGCGTCATGAGATAATTCTGCCACCCTAATATCACAGAAAAATAATTTAAGATCAAGTAATTCAAACAAGTAACCAATGAAAAAGAACAAAAAAAAACTTACTTTTGATTTCAGGCTGCGAAGCTCCACCTGTGTGAACTGACTTTGAAGCCATTGATCAGATACATGAACACCAATATAACTTGACATCTCCACCAATGGCCAACACTTCGCAAAGGACACTAACTATTCCCTAAACTTCTCTTTCAGGTCAGACCAAATTCACAGAAAATCCTCAAGAATCCTGAAACTGGTATCCAAAAACCAATACCAGGATCAAAGACTCACCATTCAGATCCTACTTATACAGAAAGAACGACTACCCACAATTGGATTATCCTTTGAGACGGCTTCACTTGCGTCCAAAACCCAAAAACTCTATCCCTGAAACACAAAAACCGTAAAACAATTAAATATCGATCAAAAACCAGACCCCATAAACATAAACAAGTTGCAAAAGGAACAAAAACCCCAAAAACCAAGAACAACTGATTTTTAACTGTCTCTGAAAATGAAAGAAAGCCCATGAGAGAAATTCCAACATGAAGTCTAAAACTGTAAAACCACTGATATAAAATCAAGAAAAGACAGAAACAAACAAAACAAAACAAAGATCAACAAACTTGCTATAACAAATCACCAAACCAAGATTTCATTTCATGACATCATTATTAGAAAAAAAAACCCACAGAGAAAATGAATAAATTGGATAAAACCCAGATTTGCGTACCCAGCAAAAAGCTAACCGAGTCACGTCAGCAACCAAACAGAAGCTGTCAAGATCAGATATTTAAGTGGGTGTACAGAGAGAAAGACGAGGTTTTAGGAAGAGAAATCATCAAAAACGTTTCTTGCGGAGAGAAAGATCGAAAAAATTGCTATAACAAATCACCAAACCAAGATTTCATCTCACGACATCATTATTGGAACTAAAAAAAAAACCCAGATATACATACCCGGAAAAAAGCCCAAAAACTAACAGATTTTCGTCAAAAACCAATCAGAACTTGTCAAGACTAGATTTTTACGCGGATTTAGAGAGAGAAAGATGGCGTCTTAAAGAGAGAAATCATCAAAAACGTTTCTTGCTGAGACGGCAAAGTGAGAACGAGGGGAGAGAGAGTTGGGGGACTAGAGGGGGTTGGCGGTTTTTACCAAGAGAAACTAAATGACCGCTGGCCCTCTGGAAAAGCATTTAATGTTGGCTTTGGTGCTCTCGGGTGTATGGTAATGCCGTGGAACTCGCTTGGGATGTTTGCCAGCTCATCGATTTTGTCGACACATTTGTACTTGCATTTGTCCTGACATGGTTTAACTTTTATTTTTCTTTTGCGTTTTGGTAATGGTTTCACTTTCACTTGTTTGGCCGTTTTTTACTCTAATTTGCCAACCACAGAAGCGATAATCCAAATGTTACACTGCGGGGAGCCATTCATTCCTGTTCTAATCAGACAATATGCTTACCTTTCAATATTTTCGTTTTTTCTAAGCTACTTTTCCGCAGTCATAACCATAGTTGGTAAAACCTCAATCCCAATTATAAGATGTTAATATGTTATAATTATATACAAAATTAACGACCTAAGTTTTTTTTTTTAAATAAAATTTTAACAGAATAATCGTAATTTTTCTTATTATTGTTGACTTTATATATAAAAAAATATTTAATTATAAATTATATCTTTTAATATTAATTAATTATTTGATAATAAACTTTTATAATTATATAATTTGATTTTACAGTCCAACCCTTAATAGTTAAAGTCTACTTTACGTAAAATTTCAATCTTAACAACTTCGGTCATCTCATTGAAAAAGTTGAATTAATTAATTTTGATAAAATTTAAATTATTTAATGCAATTAAATCAAATAGACAAATCAAATCATATTATTTTAAATTTTAAGTTATTTGAGTATTTTATATTTTAGTTATTAGAAATTTTAAATTTATTAAATTTAAAATATATTAATTATCTTGATTTTTAAATTTAAAATTAATTGAATTTCAAATTATTTCTTCTTTCAAGTTAAAAGCTATTAGTCTTCTTAATTAATGCATATCAAATTCAATAACTTTTTCAGATCATTAGAATCAAGGCAATCACCTCTAGATATTGCATAATTTAATGCGTCGAACCTCGTATCTTAGGATAGATTATAAGAAAGAACACCACGATTGCAGCCAAGGGATTTTGTATTGGTTATATACCAAACACCAACTTATTAAGATTATATATATATATATATATATATATATATACAGCCATATAATTTATCGTGAGAGTTTTACGAAAATAAAGATGATTGTGATAATTGTGGCATTAACATCTTAACCGAAATAAGTACTACTTTTTCTTTTTGTACAAAATAAGTGTTAATTAAATGTTTCCCATTAATAAGGAATTAATTTAAATCTCCTTTGAATTTGTTAACGCTAGTTATAATGATAATTTTACTTTTCTCGTAGTCTCATTCTCTCTCAACTTACAAAAATTATTGATTTTAAATGTAGTCAATCGATTTCATGAATTTTAATATTATGTTCATAGGACACTGTAAATTTTCCATAAAGAAGACGTTATAAAATGAATTATATGCATGAAATTGGGCCTATTATTTAATTGTGTTTTGCAAAATTATGCTCATTTCTTGTTATGGACCATGAGCTTCATTGTGCATAGAGAATCTCGCGTGCACGAACGTGGGTCAAGCAAAGTATAAATCTAGTTATCGACCAAACCATTCCAACATGGGAAATAGAAGAACAATAAAAGAATAGGAAAAAATAAAAAATAATTATTAAAAAAAAAAGAAAAAAAGAAAAGGAACCCAAATTCTCCGAGGAGATGGGTAACTCTCTGTAGTCCATATACAATATACGGCAGCCATCGCCATCTCCAACTTTCGGGCTAAGATGGGGTAGGCCCCTTGCTGAAAGGGCAAGCATATTGCTCCAAGTAACATGGGATTCCAATAGTTCATTCGCCATCCCATTGCCCCCACAGATTTCAATTTATTAATTAAGAACTTTCCATCGTTTCATTCTGTTACATCGCCCAAATCGACACTCAATGATAACTTTCACCCGTCGGTCTGTTAGCACATTCCATATACCTCCACAATCCGACAACCGACCAAACCGACCACTTGCATGTCTTGTAATCAAATATTTCTTTCCATCTGCCTCTGCGCGTTGATGTTCACAATCACCCGGAAAAAAAAAAAAAAACAAAAGGGCGCGTTTGATGGAATTCAATTTCACTATTATGGGTTATAGATATATCTACGGGGCATTCGCAGATTAGGTTGGACGGGGTTCGCGTGTTCCACGTTTAAATTATTGGTAAAGGGTTCTTTAAACTCCATTTGCACATGTCAAAGCTTAATTCATTTTGGATCATCTGCAAGTTACTTGGGCATCTAAAGAACGGATACCAGATGCATTAATGGACGTCTTTATATCTTGGATCAGGAAAGTCTATTGATGCTTGAATGAGATCGGATAACATTACAATTTGTAGGGGGTCCTGACTACCGACCCGACCCAGAAAATGGAAAAGGTAAAACTTAAGTCCAGCTTATGCATTAGTGGGTCTTTGGCAGGGTGGCCCCCGATTTATCAGTATCAAAGAAGACAATTTATTCTGCCAAGCATGTATGATAAAAAACAAAGAAAAAAGTGAATTTTTTTTTCTTTTATTTATATTTTTTATATCAAATCGATAAATTACTCGTAACCCATTTCTAATTACAATATGAATATGGGTAAAAAGATAAGTTGAATTTATTTTTTATTTGTTTATTTTAAATTCAAAGAGACAATATAATTATATTATTATTATCAAATTTAATTATTGTATAATATATTAATATTTAATTATTTGTTTATATTAATACATTAAATTTAACTACAATCCAACGAGTTGGAACCATTAATTATAAGTTTCCAAAATACTTAAATTGATGTGAATGAACAATTTTACTTTTTTTTAAAATTTTTTTTATCATTCTTCCAATGAAACAGCAAGAAACACGTGCAAATTACAATGTTTTTCATTTAATTAGTAGTTAAAAAATTGATAGTTAGTAATCAAGTGTTTAAATTTGTAATCAACTTTAATGATATTTTTGTATGGCACAAATATTCAATTAATATTAAACAACAATTTAAGGGAAAAAATAAATCAATTTATTTTTTAAAATACTTTTTAATATATTAAATATTATCGATAGAAATTAACATTGTTTATCGTAAAGATTATTTATTTTACTATGTTATGTTATCATTGATTTATGCACAGTAATAAAATAATCTTAATTACTCAATAAAAATAATGTTAGAATAAAATAAAAACTTAAAAAAGAAATTAGGTGTAATACTAAAAAATTTATATTTAAAAAATTACAATAATATTTTATATAATTTTAATTTCAATTAATAATTTATATAATGAATAAATAGAATGCGATTATTCGTGTGTAAGGATTTTGAATCCAATTACATCTTTTTTTTTCTCTCTCTCTCTCTCTCTTTTACTTGTTTTCAATGAATTTATTTTAAATGAAAAATTCAAAAAATTCCATAACTATCATCGTATGGTGTGATTTAACAATATACTAAATATTTGATAAATATAAGTTAATAAAAAATATTAAATAATGGATTTGTGGGCCAAGACTAAAACCTCTTGGTATAGGGATTCATTAATTTACTATTTTGCCCTTAAGCTGAGTACATATTAACTTGTTGGGTCGGTTTTATATTTTCACCCTCCACATTTTTTTTTTTTTCAAAACTCTCGCCGCTACAACGGCTCTCTGTCAACCTCAGGCCACCGTCAATCACCGCCAAACACAGCAGCTTCATAGCAGCTTCGCCGCCATTCCGCTGCACCGCTACACGGCTACGACACTCTATCACCGCATATAAAATTCTGCGAGTCAATCGGTAGTAAGGTAAGTGACGCCTTAATCGTCAAAAATCTTCTTGTTTTTTTTTTTTCCATTTTTTTCTAGTTCTTTTTCCTAACTTCTCTACCAATTTTAGGGTTTCATCAATCTTTTCGTGGTTTTCTCTTATTTCTCCAACGTTTCTGCCTACGTTCTACTAGGATTTAGGTTTGGGTTAGGGTTTGTTTAATTTCTTTCGCTTTCCTCTTTGTTTTTCTTTTTCTTTGTTTAAAAAAAAACTTTAAGCTTTCTCCCCTCTTCTTTTCCATTCTTTTAGCTCTTTGCATCTCTATTAGAGTTTGATCGCTTGAATTCTTCTCCAGTGGGTTTTCTTGGATTGAACATTTGTACTTCTGCTTTTCCATCATTTTTCTACTAGGGTTTAGGGTTTAGGGTTTGTTTGGGCTTAGTCAATTTCTTCTCTTCTTTCTGTTTTTTCTTTTTTCTTTTTTTCTTTCCCATTTTTCCCCTGTTTTTCTTGTTGTCTTTCTTTACCGAGGTTTAGATTATGATTTTAGTGAGTTTTTCGTCTTTTCTTTTCTTTTCCCATTTTTTGCTCTTTTCCTCAATTTCCTTTTTCCGATTTTTCATATGGTTGGATCAATTTAACCAGTCTTCTTCTTATTATACCTTTTTTTTCTTTTTTTTTTTTTTTTTTTCCGTTTTTCCCTCTCTGCTGGCAATTGAAAGTCATAAGAGGAGCAGTTGAGGATGGGGAGTAAATCGACGTTGGCAGGAATGGAGGTTCCAATCATTGGTATGGATACAATCAAGTGGATTGAGCTGTCTGTTGCTATTAATAATACTGTTGCAACTAGTACGCGTGTCACCACTTGTCTCTCGGATGATTGTGCATCCTGTTCCATCATTGGAGATCCTCCTATCTATTTTATATGGTATCAATTATCTCATCCTTCTTATGTATTCTTTAATCAGAGAATGTATCAAGAAGAAACAAAATAAAAATTTGAAATTTGAGGCTTTATAAATTTGGAGAGCCTAAATAATAGACATTGCACTTATCCTTAATTTGCTTTCCAATAGGAGGATCTACAAGGCCAGGCCCCATATGCTGGAGTTACTTGAGCTCTCTGCTCATAAAGAATTTACTGGGATTGGACTGCGTATCAATTTCACAGATGCTCTTTTCCCTTTTGCCTATATATCCCAGAACAAGGTTTGTGAATTGTCTTTATTTTGATGGGTATATCTCCTTGTACATGTTACTTATTGGGTAATATTATCTATAGTGCTGTATTTTGGTTCCACATTTTGTTATTTGCTTGTGATTATTTTAAAACTGTGTGTTTTTATGCATCTGCCCATTTTTATATGTAGATTGATTCCTCTCTCCCTCCACCGAACAATCCCTACTTGCTCTATGCTATGACAGTCTCTGGAGTTGCTTACTCTTTCAGACTCAGAAACATTTCTGCTTACTCATCCTGCTCTAATTTCCCAAGAGATGAGCTCATAGAGCTTAATTTGCAAAATTATTTCCATAATGGACCAATAACCAGTGTAGCAGCTACTGCTGGATATCTTATTGTGGGGAGAAATGATGGATCTGTTGTTACATTCCAACTTGACTTAGTTCACCATGATGCTCCTGGTAATGCCACATCTATGTTTTACTTCTGGCTTTCTACATGGATGTTGTGTTTATATATTATTCTGCTATTTGTGGATGAATTCTGACATTTGCAGTCTTAGGCTTTGTCCACGAGCTACGTGATGATTCTGGAATCAGTCGTTTATGGAGTTTCATGTCTAGGTATTCCTTGTCACTATGTTTTAAGCTGTGCAAGAAAGTTTTTAGTGCTTTCATATTCTGTGGAAGGAAATTAAGAGAGATACATTTACCCTATGATGTACATGTTGATTCGGTAACCAAACTAATGACCAATTGCATAATGAGCTTCGGGTGCTCTAGATCTGCCATGTATTGAGCTAATACACAATTTCTCAGAAAAATTGCATGCAAAGAATTTCTGGGTGTTGATCTTCTCCTTACTTTGGCTATATGTTAATCTTGCTGTATTGTTTGGACTTCTGTGCTTGTGCAGATATTTAAAAGTACTCATTTGAAGCACTGCATTGCAATCAATTTAATTATCGTGCATGCCATTTGCCTCATCCTTATGGAGTATTCCTTATAGATTTCTGTTAACACTTATGTTGTGCTATGGATTTAGAGTTTTGTTTTTCCTTTTTGTTGCTTAATTCCTTTTCAGTGAGCTGTTGTGTATCTTGTTTCTTTTGATGTATACATTTGTTGCTACCTAACGAAATTTGTTGTTCAATGATGTAAACAAATGTGGTATTATCACTGGTTGCAGTTTCACAGCATGAGGTGATCATATTAATTAATTTTGGATGAGAAATGTGATTTTACATAACTAAATAAAATCCACTCACTTTGTACTGGTAACATAGATGGGAGTTTTTATATCATCACCATGTGTTCCCATATTTCAATGTGGCTGAGTTCTTTTTCCTTTGCGTGTCGTGCAGGGGTAGGACAGCAGGTGCTGTGCAGGACATGGTAGTACTAAACATTCATGGGCTAGAACTTTTGTTTGTGCTTCATTCTGATGGCACATTACAAGCGTGGGATCTGTTGCGTCATGGCAAGATTTTAAGTGATACCATGAGCATTCCAGATTCAGAAGGCAATTCCTATCACTAGTTTTCTTCTGAATTTCGATTATTTGTGGTAATTGTTCAGCTTTTTCCACAAAGCCCAAGTCAAATGATTTGGTATTAACTATTAAGTAAGGGTGAGACTTGGTAACATCGTATCTTCAAGGTCTAGGTGCAGCTGTGTTTCCAGTGCCTTTTCTTTTTTCAAAAAAGAATTTACATGGTCTCATTTGTGGTGGGCCATGCAATATGCTTCCAAATTTATGAGTTACCTATCACTTAGACATCCTTTCTGTTGTTGAACCATCACTTTTACAGGTGAAGTTTGAACTTTCTGTTATCCTGAATCCCCCTAAACTTTGATAATCATCAGTAAATAGCAATTGTCGAAGGATCATCTTGTTAGATGCATCATATGAGTTGCGGTTGTTACTGGTTGGTGTCACATGCTAACTTAACATTCTTAAATATTAGCCAAATTCCACCCTTGATCTGTTTGAGTCCCTATTTCCTAATATTTTAAAACTTTTTCTTATGTTGACATGTCTCTCACCTCTATGTTTTACAAACTTAATTATCTTAACAGTTTGTTCTGTTTTTTATTTTATGTTCCTTTGTGTGTTGTACTTTCAGGCATGACATCTGTAAGGTTGTGGGTGGGCAAAACCAACAATGATTCAAGTGTCATTCCCTTGGCTGTCCTGTGTAGGCATTCTTTGGTATCTGCCTCAGAACTATGTGATAACTGCTTCTACTGTTTTCATAATTACTTTTTTCTCTTATTTTTGTCCTGTCCATGGTTTTATTGTATTTTTTTGGCTTCTTGAGAATTCTTTTATTGTCAGAAAAATTTTAATTTCTCATCAGGTCCAGATTTCATATTTTTACTGTCCCTCTCCCTCTCTAGGCTTTTGCAAGTTATACGTTCAGTGGTTTTACTTGGTCATAGCACATGATATGCTCGATGGATTAATCTGTCCCTGAAATGGATGATCCCTGGGCTACAGTTACTGAAATGAGTGAGCGTATCATTATCTTGGGCACAAATTAGTGATTGCTTGCAAAGAGTTGAATGTGATGAGCTGTGCAGAACCATTTCTTTTTGTGAAAGAAGTCCAAGGCAGTTTGGGTTTGGTCATTCAAGCAATTTTTTAGTTGATTTTGAATTTAATCTTGACATCATGAATTGCTTATATCTTGTTGTCTTCTCATTAAGTCAATTTACACTATATTACTTAATTTACTGAATAAAAAAAAAAAGAAAAGAAAAGATTACCTAAAGTACTGTCATTAATTTCCCAAGTGCATGAAATGAATGTTTTGAAGATGGTCCAAACTGCTGTCACCAATGGGAGTTTGCTTGTAGAATGGAATGATTGGTTGTCTACTTAAGCCCAAACTTATATTTTGTAAGTGGTTTCCTTATTCATGTTTTGGGAATAAATGCAGAAATTAGATTATGGTTTTGTCTGACCACAAAAAATAAAATTAAATCTTGTATTCTCTTGATCAGATGCTCAAGTTTATAGCTTTTGTTTGGAAAGTATGTTGAACAGTTTTTGATTCATTGCTGCATTCATTGAAGCATTTATCTTTGAACATTCACCACAGTAACAGAAATGGATGTGAAATGTTTAATTTTGTTATCCTAATGATGCAGTTTGCTATTGATTGCTTAAGTCTAATTGTTGAAGGTTCAACTATTTGTATTTAATTCTTAATGCATGATTATATTGTGGAGAATAATATATATATATGTCATTTATGAATATGGTTTAGAGTTGTATTCCTGGTAAGATCTCTGTACTATTTTTTTTTCCCCATTTGGGACCACTATGTTTGAAGCCTCTTTTGTGTGTGCCTATAAGTAGAAAATTATGGTGCTTGTGAGATGGTCTTCAGTTGAGTTTTTACTGGGAGGATTCTCCTGCACTCTAAAGTCTTCTTCTGCACCTTGCTTGATATATTTCCCATTTTTAGCTTTCTTCTCCTTAATCTTCATTAACTTCCTCTCTATCCTTATTTCTTCACACCCTCATTATGCACTGTATTTCTCTTATTTGCCTTCATCAGTGAATTTAATGATTGTTGAACTGTAATTAATTCTAATTATAGTATCAATTATCTTATTTATGTTATAAATGAGATGTTTTGCATGTTAATTTTGGTTCTATGTTAGAGGTTTGTTTGCTTATTTGCATTATAAGTTTGCAAATTAATGATGAATTTTTGTGCCCAACTATGAAGGAAATTAGCAAGGAAGTGATATATGTCTGCAGCCTTCATTGTACTTTGGGTGATAGGATCATTTTTTCATTAGGAGCTTCAGTGCAAAATATTCCTCTTGAGGAGGTGATGATTCCATTCTTTATTGTTTTCTTGATTCTTGTGGAGAGATTGTATGAAGTGCATTTGAAGTGCTATCTGCTTTGGATTTGTCAGGGAAAATGCATTGATGTCAAGTTCACTTCAGAGAAGATATGGATATTAAAGGACAATGAATTGGTGATGCATAATATTTTTTGCAAAAATATGAATGTGTAAGTTCAACACTATTTTCGAATTGAATTGTTCTTATGACATGATCTCTATTATTATTATTTACTGGATTGTTCTAGCCATATGCTGGTCCCATTAGAAAAATGGAGGTAGGGATCCATGTTCCCTTTTTCATTAACATGTTCATTAGGAGCCTGGAATTTCTTACTGAAATTTGACCTGAGAGTGTCCTTTGTTCTTATTCTTAATTTTTTTTTTCCTGTTAAAATTTTTGAACAGATCTTATGTCGATAACTTAAAAGTTCTTGGATGCAGTGATGTACCACTGTTCTCTAACCTTTTTAAATTTATGTTGAATTTGCTCTTGTTTATATTAAATTGACTGCCTTTGTTTTCAAGATTTGACACATTTTATTTATATTAGCCTCTTCAACTTTTTGTTAGGAAAGAATCCCAGTTCTTCACTTTGCAGGAGGAACTTGTTGCTGAGCATCTGTTTCAAAGTTCTGAACAATTTTCTTTGGAGGATCTTGTTGGCATGAGCCATTCAGTATTTTCATCTGCAAAGGTATTGTAATGAGGACATTTGGAACTTGGTTTAAAAGTGAGTTTTGTTATTTAGTCATGTTGTTTGACCTGTAAGAGGTTGGAGGGCATGGCCCCTTGGACCACAACTATATGCTCTCGGCTTTAATCCCCCTCACCAAAATTGAGTATGTTAATCTTTGGTCAAATTACTTAGCTTCCATTTATTGTCGGGAAACAGAGAAAGGTGGGGTGGGGGGGAGGGGGGAGGATGTATCTCAATGAATTGGCTTGAAGGTAATGGGTGAAGGATTCTTTGGCAAATTTCTTCAGGTACCTTTTAAGGGTTGGAGGTCTTTGGGCCTTAAAGTGTTGGTCAGGGAGGTTGGTAGTTGGAGTTTAGAGTTGATCAGTTAATATTTGCAACTCAAGAAATGTGGTAAAGATTGTTAAAATTACGTTTCAGATTTGTTGACTTCTCTAATAAATATGTTTATATATTTTTGCACTCTTTCTGTATTTCTCTGCTTCATTAAATTCTTTATGTTAACTACTACAAGATGAACACATCATTTGGGGTAAGAAATGCCTACTTTAGGATCATCACCATTACTTATGTGCTGCATTTTCAATTTTTGTCATTCCTCTTGATTTTCCTGTGCATCACTTGTGTTCTGCTCTAATAGGTGTGGCATGTGCCAGGAGCTAATGTCAAAATTTGTGTTGCACATGACATTCTTGTTATTAAATTTTTTGCAGGATCATGTTGGACCATTTATTTCAAATATCTTCTTACGTAGACTTCTGTGCCCTGGGGTTCATCATAATGCTGTTCTTCGCTCAACTTTACTTGATTACAACAGGCACTGGACTGATTCAGAGTTCCAGTCCATAACTGTAGATGGACTGAAGAAGGAAATTCGTTCAATAATTGAACATCAGGCAGGTCCTTTTTTTGCTTTGTTTCTAGAAATCTTTGCCCGTTCATCCAGCTGACTTCTGATGCTTTCTCTTCTGGTGGAAACTAAGAGTGTATTTGAGGGTTGTAAGCAGGCTGTTGTTTCTTGTATTCTCCCAGGGTGTCAGTGAAAGTGCAACATCAATTTGCTATCATTGGAGAAACTTCTGTGCTCGCTATTTCCATTACTGGTGCAAGGACAATGGACCATGTGGTTTGATAGTTCAGTCCTCTGGAGGTGTTGTTGGTTTAGTCAGAAAGAATTCTGTATCATTATTTCGTGACTTGGAAGACATTGAGCCTCTTGTCAATGGTATATTTGAGATTCTATTTGCTGTACAGAGTCAAGGCACATATACAACATTTTTCATGTTTTTGCTCACTTTTATGTCTTTCTGACTTGTTGCTTTGGGTTCTGTTAGGTTCTGCTGATGGATTGTCTGACCTTGTAAGCTCTGGATTAGATTTATCGGATGATGGGTATGAACAAGAGATTCTTATGGAAGTCCTTAGATGTATTATATGCATGAGCCAACAACTGGGGAAAACTGCGTCTACCATGTTTTATGAATCACTTGTTAGCACACCAAGTATTTCCTCTGACGATATTATTCATCGATTATTGAAGCTTCTGGAGACCGGATACAGTTCATCAGTATCGATGTATCAAATGTCAGATGTTGGAGGTGATGTCGCATCGGTGAAAGAACTGGTGGACCACAAAAATCTGAAGAAATTCTCCATTGACATGCTGTTATCGCTTCATGCTTTGTCAAAGAAAGCTGCCTCTTGGGGCAAAGTTTTGAATGTCATCGACAGTTACCTACAGATTCTTGTACCGCAGAAGATTATACAAAAAATAGATGCTGATGTCACATTTAACATCCATACTTCTGTTATGCTCCAAGCTACTTCGCAGATTACGAAGGTGATGTTTGAGTCTGCATTTGATGTTCTTCTGTTTGTAAACTATCTTCTCAATCTCAGGGGACAGGTCAGTTTTTTTCTCTGCATTTTCT
This sequence comes from Bruguiera parviflora, assembly GCA_019804595.1. Classification (NCBI taxonomy): domain Eukaryota; kingdom Viridiplantae; phylum Streptophyta; class Magnoliopsida; order Malpighiales; family Rhizophoraceae; genus Bruguiera; species Bruguiera parviflora. The sequence goes on along the minus strand of CM034049.1, from coordinate 645,887 downwards.
GTTTCCTTTTATTTTAAATGAAGATTGTTGCTGTGTAATATTTAAGTTTTCTTCATGTAAGAGTAAGTTGTGAAAACTTGCACAATCAGAGAGTTAGGTGTAAATTGTTTCTTTTACATACTGGTTTTGTGTACAAGTTTATGTTATGTATTTGTATTAAATACATTGTTTAGATGCTCTTTGTGACTTTCACAATGTCAAACTATCTTTATCCCATGCAGATTGATATGCTGCATGATGATGTATCCAGAATACAGCTTGAATTGATTCCAATGATTCAAGAAACTGTTTCTGAATGGCTGATAATACATTTCCTTGTCACCACACCATCTGAATCTCCTGCAATTGAAGATTTCAGTTCACAACTTTCAACGCTGCAACTTGGTAGGCCTGTGACATGAACTAGGTTGTTCCACTGAATGACTGAATGGATATCCAGATCTTGTTTGCTCTCACTTTACATCTTCCAATTAATGAGCTGGTTATTGATGTTAGTAGGATAGTAGCTGTTTAGTTTTCTTGACAATGGCTAGGTTTAAACATTCTCCCATTAATGGGCTGGTTATTGCTTTTATGAGGTACTGGGTGTCTGGTTCTCTGCACAATTTGGCCATGTTGGCAAGTTTTTGTTTTTTGATGGAGCAGAATGCTACTAAATTTTTAATCTAATGTTCCTTATTAGAATATTAAATGGTTAGGTTAAAATTTATTTATTATTTTGTGACTGTAAGGAGAATCACATAGCAAAGGCTATATGAAGAACAAAATCAGTACATTGAAGTTTTGTTTGCATCTTTGACATCTTTTTCATGATATGGATGCTAGAAAATAGTCATTCTTTAATGAAAATTTTTTGCCTGGATTATTTTCTTGTTTACTTTTGGTTGTGTACTTGTTAAATATTTTCTTGTTACTGAAATTGATATTGTTATCTATGAAAATGTTATCCTCTTTCTATTTTATCCATCAGATAGCAACACTGACAAAAGATCATGGAATGAAAAACTTGGCAAATGTGATTCTACATTGGCTTTTATACTTTTGCTCACCTCGCAAGCATCCTCTGGGGTCCCAAGCCACTCTTTACCATGTCTTCCAACTCCTTCAGAGATCACTAGTTCAGTCCGGGACTTTATAAGCTGGATAATTTGGGGCAAAACAGGAGAGGATCCTACTTTCTTGAGGCGGTCAAATGAGCTTGCAATGAGTCTTCTCAGGAATGGTCAATACAATGCTGTTGAGGTAAAATCATATGCTTTTTCAGTACTATTGTGATATTTAAGAGTGTGGCTAACACTTCTTCATTTCTTTTCTCTGTTACTCTGTTTAAGTATCTTCTCACTACTGTGGAGGCTAATTCATTAAGGGAGAAGATATCTAGAAGTATTCAAGAGACTGACAACAACTGGTGTGTACTTCAACATCTTTTGGGGTGTTGCTTACTTGCTCAGGCAAGGTATGGGTTCCATGGAATGGTGAGAGAGAGGAAAGTTCATGAAGCTGTTCGCTGCTTTTTCAGGTATGAATTGCCCATAGTAATACGAATTTCTCTTGAGCTTGGCATATATTTTGATATCTTCAAAGCTTTAATGGTCAAACTGATGAAATTCATAACCCAACTTATTTTTATCACTCTTCATGGCTTGAAATGTCTATGATGTAGTTGCTGCATATGTTTTTTTAATGTTTTATGAGGTTACAAATGGTTGTGGTTTTGCTATACCAGAGCCTCATCAAGACAAAGAGCTTTTCAGGCTTTGCAGGATTTTTCTCATGTTGCAGGATTGCCACAACTTGGTTTTGGTGAGTTGTTTTTTTTTTTTTTCTTTTTTTTCATTTTTTCTGTGCCGGGGGGGGGGAATCAGGGTGTCTCTCTGCTCGTAAGGATGACTTACTGTTTCCTGGTAAATGATTGTTATTAGTTCTTCATCCAAACCTTCTTCCAGATGGTTGTGCATCGCATGCTGCATGGAAGCTTCATTACTATCAATGGGTCATGCAAGTGTTTGAGCAATATAACATTAGTGAAGGTGCCTGCCAGTTTGCACTTGCTGCACTTGAGCATGTTGATGAAGCTTGTAGTCAGGGAGATGATTTCAGTGCTAAAGATAATGAATCAGCCACCAATATCAAAGGAAGAATGTGGACAAATGTATTCAAATTTTCTTTAGACCTCAATCTGCTATATGATGCATACTGTGCAGTACTTTCAAATCCAGATGAGGAGAGCAAGCATATCTGTTTGAGGCAGTTCATAATAGTTCTCTATGAGCGTGGAGCAATGAAGGTTTTTGCCTGTTTACAACCATTTCTCTTTTGTTGCCAATGTTCTTTTTTTCCTTTGGCAGAATGGCTAAACAAGCATAATCTGCAATACACTTTTGTATGTTCATTAGGGAATTATTGTGAATGTTTAAATTGACTTGAATGGAGTGTTAAACATAATTTTGCAACAATAAATTTTTAAGCTGCTTTTCATTGAATTCATAGCTAATTTATTGGATATTTAGTCATCGCTAGATGTATTATAAGTTAATTGCATTTCATCTGTGTCTTAGGTTCTTATTTGCTGCTTTTGTTGTTTTTCATACTCATTCTTTGGACATGCCATTGGACTTCGATGTTAAACATGGACAACCAATAACATTATAATTACTGTAATATTGAATTATTTGAAGCTGCTTCTGAGTAGTGGGCATTGAGTTTTGCATGCATCAGTATTTTTTAGGAGCTTTCATGGTTGGTGAGACAATTGATTGGTGGAGGGCAAAGTGGAGTGATTTTTAAAGAGAGCAATAAGTTTTTCCAATCAAACACAAAAAAGTGGAAGCCATGATAGCATAAACACTGATCCTTCTTGAGAAATTCCAAATATCACAATGAATCCCACCTTTACTCTTATTATATTATAAAGATAGATACATAAAAAGCGGTCTATGAGTGCTTGTTTGTTTACCCTCACAGTCAGCCACCTTAATTTATCAGTTGTTTTTCAATGTGGTTAGAGAGGAACAAAAGATTTAAATAAATCACAATATTTACTCTATCCAATTTCTGCAAGTAAGAAAAGTTGTGGTTTCTCTACACTACAGATAGTGTGTGATGGTCGGCTACCATTTGTAGGCTTAGCAGAGAAGATTGAGCAAGAGCTTTCTTGGAAGGTATGTGGCAAAATAGAGATGAACTTCACTGAGCCTGCCAATTACTTGTAATTCCTGAAGTTTATTGTATTGATCATTTTCTCCGCTAAATTTTGTAGGCAGAACGTTCAGATGTTCTGGCAAAGCCAAATGCTTACAAGTTGCTTTATGCATTGGAAATGCACCGACATAATTGGCGAAGGGCAGCAAGTTACATATACCAGTACTCAGCCCGTTTGAGGACTGAAGCGATTCTGAAAGATTGCCAGCATGTATCATTGGTGCTGCATGAGAGGCTGACTGGGCTTTCTGCAGCTATCAATGCCCTGCATCTTGTTCATCCTCCTTATGCTTGGATTGAACCTCTGTGTGAAGGAAGTTCTTTTCCTAGTGATTCTTATCAAAGTAAAAAGGCTAAAAAAACAGTGAAAGACCAGTGTAAGTGTTATAATAGTTGCAATTTCTGCTATTCTGTTGAGCTATTTTTTCATGTTGGATTACTACATCCCTAATATCCTTCGGAACCTTTGTATATAATTTATCCTCTGTTGCAGTAGCCGGCAATGAGATTCAGGCCCAAAGGCTACAATCTTTCATTGATATTGAGAAACTACAAAAGGAGTTTGTGCTAACTTCGGCAGAATATTTGCTTTCATTATCAAATGTTAAATGGACTTTCTTGGGTAAACATCCATCACTTCTTTCTTTATCATTTTGGTAGCTAATATCATTTTATTATACCTTGGGATTGGGATAAGGAGGTTGGCACTTCTTTCCCTGGAATTTTGAAACCACCATTAGACAATTAGTTGGATGTCAGTCTTAAATAACTTATTTGAAGCCTTTGTTGCTATCATTTTATTCTCCAGGAACAGACAAAACCCCATCAGATGTGATTGATTTGTTAGTGCAGACAAACTCATATGAGATGGCATTTACAGTTATTTTACAATTCTGGAAGGGCTCAGGATTGAAGAGGTATAGTTCTCTTAGTTCATTATCATAACATCTTGTAACCTGTGAATGATTCCTTTGACATGCTTTCAAATTTAAATCAGCCTTTTTCTTTAGGGAACTGGAAAGAGTTTTCTATGCCATGTCACTGAAATGCTGCCCAAATAAATTAGGCTCCACATCTACAGGGTAAGAAGACAATCTCGTCTTTCATCTCTATATTCCCCTGGGCAATTTTTGTCTGAATTGCTTGATTCTCTAATCTGATAGTTTTTTGTATTCATCTTGCTAGATGCTGTATGAACCAATATAAACCATGTGATTGATAAGATTTAGGAACCATTGCAGGACGAATGTTCTCATGCTGACATCCTCAAGGGATGGGATGGTAGTTTGTGGTTCTTCTGATGTGGTCCCTACATCTCAACTCTCTTCTCAGTGGGAAACTCTTGAGCATTATCTTGTCAGTATCTTCTGCACTCCTTTCCTTTCTTGGTCCTCACAAAGGGCGTTTTGCTGTTTTCAATTCAAAGAAACCAGTTGGAATAGAAGAATAATTCACTGTTTGATATAATCTTTCATGTTTCTTTACCAATTCTACCATATTGCTGTGCGATGCCCACAGTTTTTCAAGATAACTTATTATCTGAAAAACATTGGAGGAATAAAATAAATGTCATTTATAAAAATCAAATTTTTAATAAAAATATAATGACAACATACAATCGATTTGTTCAAGTAGTTATTTAAGAGTTGGCTAATAGATAAAATGTACTCGTATCTTCTAGACCAATTTTGGGTCTAGTTGTAGTGAGGTCTGGACCAAGAAGTAAACTTATAATAGTGTGTGGATATTGGATTGCAATAGCAACTCACCATAAATGCAAAAAGGAAAAATAAAAAAAGGAAAACAAATTTACAAGCACGTTGAATAAAGTAAGTAAAATTTGGAAACTCGTATTTCTTTTTTTGAATTATGTCCACTTTGGGTAAAATTAAATAGCCAATACCTTGTATTGTTTTCCAAATATTGACGAATATTTGTTGTACCCTTTTTTTTTTTTCCCTTAAGTGAAATAACTTTGTGTTACCTACTTATTATTGGTTAAAATTTAATTTTTTTTTATTTTATTTTTTTTTCTTTTTCTCCCTGTTTGGCTACTCCTCTCTCTTGCTCTCTGTTCTGGCCTCAACCAGCTAGCTCTTTCTTGACATTGCCTCCGTTACAACTCCTCCATAACCACCATTAGTCTTTCTACTCCACCATTGACCTCAAAACCCCAAGCCATGCCATCTCCAATGGACAAAAAGTTGAAAGGGTTCTGTCCTACCAATCACAAAAATCCTGCTCAGATTTGTTGAAACCACCCTTACTATTATGCAACAAATTAGTAGAATCCAGCTCTTATTTTGAAACTTGATATGAAATCATAAGATTTAAGTGAATAGAAAACTTAGCTCCCAGGTTTAACAAATTCCAAGAGTTAAACTGAAATTGATTGTTGTTGGCTTCTCTAGGCAGCCTCAGCTTTGTGCAGCCTTTTTCTCTGTTTTACTGTTAGGCTTATACTAGAACCAGTGGTAATTGTCCAAGTTTAATGAAATTGACCACCATTCTAGGCCTTATAGCATGTTAGCTAAATGGGTTGGAAAATGGGATTTTGAAGGATGCAAAAGTTGGTTGTAACACCACAACATGCTTTCTGTCCAACCCAAAGGTAAAGATCTACTCATGTGGGACATTGGATGTTTGACAGAAACAATGGAGGGAGAGAGAAAATTGGTTTTAACCCTATGTATTGGTTAAGTGGGTCCAAAATTATGACCCCTCTCAACCTGATTTTTTTTTTTTTAAAATGTAAGAACTATAATATTTGATATGGTTGATGGATCATTAGCCTGGACTTTTGTGGTAGGACTGGCAGGGTATATCAGAGAGAGAGAGAGAGAGAGAGAGAGAGAGCGTATACATGGTGAGAGGAGGTAGATAAGAGAAGTAATGTGGATATGTATGGCGTAAAAAAATTGCTTCTCAAGGTAATTGGACAGGGAGATAATAGAAGGTACAATGAGGACACATTCCAAAACATTCTAATTAGACAATGCAAGGAACCTGATTCAAAATTCAAAGTGTTTATATGAATGAAATGACTGCATTTTGACATCAGAGGCACATCCAATTTTTAGAAGTTTTCTGAAGGGCTAGTAATTCATTACAGTTATTTCTTTTATGTTCATGATTATGGCCCGGTTAGCAACAATGTCTTTGTTTATATTGACCCTAATTTCATCATAGCCTTGTATTGTCCTCGCCTAGTACTTTTACGTGGTAATTATTTTCTCTTTTCTGCAGGAAACATATAAATCTTTGCACAGTGGCTTACCAATTATTGTTGCCGAAACACTTCTTCGTACAGATCCTCAGATTGAATTGCCTTTATGGTTGGTACTAATGTTCAAGGTAATCCTTGTGGTCAAAAGGGCTTAATCTGACTGCATTGTTGTTGCTTATAATGATATAATAGTATGACATCTTTTTAGTTTGGACTTACTTTCTTTTCATATATTAAGAAATTTAGGCAGGGGCATTTTACTGTCCAACCGGTGGATATCATGGGCAGGATTCATACAAGTGAAAAGATGGAAGAAGGGAGTTAAAATCCTATTAAAATGTGAGATATCATGAAAAATACCAAGAGAGAAAAATGCCATGGGAGCAGGATATGGAGATTAATACTGCTTCATATTTAAATTGTATTCAACAATCTTGGAAGATTCATTGCCTTTCTCTTCATATTTTTTCTCTTTTCTTTTTCTTTAAACAAATGAATTTTCTCATGACCAAGGCCTTTTCATTTAGATGCCATTTGATCTGGCAGTCTTTAGGTGCTCTTGCAAGTTTACCATCAAAGGAGGACACCTAAACTAGAAAAGATTAGTAAATGAGTAACAGTGCAAGCCACAATAAAGCTTCTGTCCTCATTTTAACTTTATCATTCTGTCACAAAATGTCTTTCTCATCCTTCAGCATACTCTATTGATAAGCTTTATTGAAGTCTTTCATTGAGACCAAAATATGTTATTTGTTTCTCTTATATCACAAAACATGTTATTCAAACTTCATGAAAACCTCAAGTAACCATGCTTCTTCTAAGCTGTTGCATTGTTCACTGTGTTTCATTTGAGTAATTTTTCTGTGTCTGAACAGTTATATGGCTTGCCATTTTCATGTGCTTTCATGTTATTGTCTCACAATAAAAGGTCCTGCTGGGCTGCCTTCGTTGTGTTCTCATGGTTTGACAGGACAATCGAAAGAATAGGACATGGGGGATGGCTGGCCAAGAATCAAATCCTGCATCCTTGTTTCAACTATATGTTGACTATGGTCGATATACAGAAGCTACAAACCTGTTTCTTGAGTATGTGGAAGCCTTTGCATCAGTGGTATGTAGCCATTTCCATTTTGCCTTTTACCAAAACAAATGCATCAATAGATATATCAGTTATTTCAACAAGGTTTTCTTTTTCCCAAAATTTCAACATCCCATAACTGGCTGATGTGCTGTAGGATTAGGCAGGTCTTATATGTGTCCTAGGTCTTTTTAATGGCATATATATGCATTGCATGTATGTAAATTTGTGTGATCTCGAGGTGATGTCTTTATGCAGCTGCTCAGTTTGAGCAAACTTTTAGAAGAATGCAAAGCAGCCAAAGGCAGTGTTGCCTGTAAAATTTAATTATCCCATGGAAGCAGGATAGAATTTGCAGAAGGTTTTTATCGTTAGAGACCTTGCATAATAACAAAGGTTTATCTTATCCCTGATTTTTCTGAAGCAAAATAGAGTGTATTTTACCTCAGAGATTTGTCTTGAAAGCAGAGGTACTTTTTTGAATAGTTACTAAGAAATCCTCTAGATACAGTTCAATCAATGGTGGACACTCCACTCCAAATCAGTGCACTTGGAATCTTTTCTGGACTTCTCTCTGATCTACCCAAAATAAGCATCATTTTTAGACTAAGTGGGTAGTTGGAGCTTCAGCGGGACAATTAATTGGGAAAAGGTTGTTTTTTCCTTTTTTGGGTTGATTTTGGTGAGACTGTTAACAGAATAAACATTTAGGCCAAGAAAGCCACATCTAGGATCTCCTATTGATTATGTCCTAGTTATTCATCCTCCTTATTCAACACACTATCCTGTGAAATGATGATTGGGTTTTTGTATTTAATTTTGGTGGTGCTTTGCCACTGGAAAAAGAAAGAAAAAAAGTTCCTTCTAAACGTTCTGTTTTGTTTATTGTTTTTGTGAGGACAATGTTAATTATCATATTTATGCAGCCAAGAAGAGTAGAGCCTAAGAGTTGTCATGCAACTTCTGCTCTTGGAAATTTTGGAGATCTATGCAAATTCTTGTAGGATTTTTAATTGGAAATCCAGATTCAGTTGGCAATATGTGTGACATTATTTCTATTGACAGATAATATAACTTTAATTTTAAAAGCAACACTGTCATTTTTGTTGAGAAATGTTACCATAGATTATTGTAGTACAGTGACAATTTTCCTTTAATATACAGTATGGATTATTGTTTCCCATGTTTCTTGTGAGTTGGATAGTTTAGGAGTCCTTGACCAAAGTGGGATTTCCTGCTTCAGATCTGCATAGGGTGCCCTAGCTGGGTTATTGTGAATCCTGAGCTTGAATGCTCATAAGCTGCAGTGGATCTTAGAGTTGCAGAATTTTTTGGCCCCATAGAGCATCATTGAAGTCTCATAGGTCCAGGCCACTACAACAATTCTGACATATTTTCTTCTGTGTGGACTGTCAATAAAACTTGATGAACCACTAAAGATCAGTTGAGCTCTGTGCTTGTCCTTTCTCTTCTCCATTACTATGCATAAGTTTCACTGCTGTGGTTATTCTGTATTGAATAATGTTATATAGTAATTTTTATTGACATTTGTATTGACGTTTTCTGCATTTGTTATTTTTGTTATTTCATAATGGTATATGGTCATTTTTATTGGTTTTTATGTTGGACATAGTGGCCATTAGCAACTGGGGCTCTGCATTGTTGTGTTGTTGTTTTCTATTTCTCAAGGCCATAATTTATCACAATCATGCTACTACTCTCAATTCTTTTGCTGTATTTTTCCTCCTTTCACGTGTTTCTGCTTCCAAGTGTTTATTGATAATATTCTCTGCTTACCGATTAATTCTGCTGTAATCAACTTGATGCAGAGACCATCCAACTTGATTAATAGGAAAAGACCATTTGCAGTATGGTTCCCTTACACAACAGTGGAGCGCCTATGGTGCCAACTCGAGGAATTGATTGATGCAAAATGCAATGTTGATCAATGTGACAAGCTCAAAAGATTATTGCATGGAAGTTTGCTGAACCATCTCAAGTTGGTAAGTGATATTTATGGAAAGATCATATGGTTTTGTATATGGTTTGACCAAAATTTCACCAGGAGAACTGGGTATAATGTGACAATTTCAATACATTTGCTTTCTTTCATTCCTTGTTGCTTATGGGATTTTAGTTACTACCATAGACCTCTTGCAAATGCCTAGTAGGCAAAAGCACAAAGAGTCGTAGTTTAGAGATAAATGTTGCATTTCCAGATCATCTGGTTTTAGAACAATACTTCAGGATCTGAAGCTTGAAACAAAAGGAAAAGTATGGCAATTATTTTAGAACCTGCTTTTTGAATCTTTATGTGGCATACTGCTAATTTTTTGTTATCAAAACCGCCATTGAGTCAATGCTTTGGCAGGAAACATATCTTAAGAAAGTTACAGTATTGCAATTCCTGAAAATATATATCAGGTCACATTTTATTTTTATTAGTGGAACGTTTTCAATAACTGAAATTTGATTGATACATTTCTTTGCTAGGATTTCAACCAGGCACCCCTTGCACAGTTTATTTGGACACAACAAAGTAAAATATAAGTTTTGAGAACTTTTATTGTGACTATGCTTCTTGCTGGAGACACTTCCTCCTCAGTGATTTTGACGGGCAGATGAATAGCCTTGTTAGTTGTAAAGGTTTCTAAGTGATGATGGCATTTTGTTGTTTCTTTCAAAAGCTACAATAACATGGAAGCTGCTGTAAAGTGACAACAGTTGTTGCAATCGCAATGATATATAACACTCTGCTTTTCAAAGGATTTAAAAGAGTTATGGCATCTTAAAATGTTGGCATAGACATCGATTGTCTTGGTTTTATGCCATTTTAAGTTATCACCAATATGGCACCTATGGAGGTGGCCAATTTAAAGTGGGAGCAAAGTGTTTTTATATGTTAGCATCAATGTATTGGATTGTCATTCTCTTGACCTGTCCCTAAGGAAATTTTGGATAAACCAGAGGCTGCAACCCTATTTTAAAAGAGCTCTTTTCTGGTTCAAGTTTTTACTTGTGTGTACTGAACTGCCTGTCACTCTTTTTTGTTATTTCTAGCTAAAGGTGGACTCCGATGATGTTCTGTCTTCTGCTGCCTATCACCAGGAGAATAAAAAGGTTGTGCTTGGTGGAGCAATATAAAAATTAGAATCTTTAATCAAAGTGGTAAACTGCATTTGGGTGCAGAGACCAGCAGTTCATTTGTCTTTGCAGCAAGCAATAGCAATGGGCAAAGCAAAACCAGAAGGCCAGGATCGTTACAGGTGAGAGTGAGTTGGGTGCAGGTGTAGGCCTCTTTTGGTTGAAACTATGCCCATGTCAGTTACTTGGATAAATTAGCGTGGAGGGTTCAAGAAGGGCTAATCGCTCCTTGGGATGCAGAGTATAAAACAAAGTGAATTTTGTACTAAAATGCAGCATCATATACACGCTACAGCGGACAATTTTCCAAGGATTATCAGAGATTATTCATATATCTGTATTATACTTTTGTAAATTTTCATTTAGCTAATTAATTTTAAGATCTCTGATCATGTACCAAAAGTTGTTTTTGTTGTAAAGAGTAAGGACAACACGTGATTAACATTTGCCAAATCATACTCTAGTGTTTGTTTTTCCTCAGGTCTCTCTTTCACCGGACAAGAAGATATATTTGTCATGTTGGAAAGAGTTGAAATTCTGCCGATACTGTTTTGGGCTAGTATGGTACAATATTTGGAGTGGAAATGTTGTTTCAAGTATGTGTCAAAAAAGTTAGATGGCATTTTCTCACTTTGCACAAAAAGTGGCGTGTTAGTTCAGTTTAGGCATGGAGGCATTATAAAATTGTACAATGCAAAAGATAGGGAAACACAAATTGTGCAGATGATGAGCTTAATTTGTTCGGCTATAGAAGATGTAAACGTTAGGATCAGGACTGTGTTAGCAACATCAGTTCTAGTTTACCATTATGTTAGGATTGGAACTTGTGTGAATGTGCGGCTTACATATGCAGAATGTACGGAGATGGTAGGTGCCAAGCACGATGTCTGTGGAATTCAACCCATTTGGAAACCTAGTTGTTTGGTCAATTGGTTCCAATTGTGATTAGAATTCAAGACCTACAATTTTGAGGCAATTTCGGTATTATTAAACTAAGGTTCAATAACAGATGTTTGTGCAACTCGCAAAACTAGGAGGCATTTTAAACGGGTGAAAGTATTGACCGACAGCTAAAAAGTGGCATTGGACAGGGACATGGACCCCATTATGCTCACACATGCATATTGTCCTTCGGATAGGGTTTTGATACTCCGATAGGTAAACACTCTCGTGACTTTGTTACAGGCTGTTATCACATGACAAATCTAACTGTACCACAAGATTGATATGGCAACAGTAACTAAATTTCAAATCACACCGCAAAAATTGCCTTATAACTTGCGGTGGGAGAACTGCACAGCTTTCAGATCAAGAGAGAGAGAGAGCAGAAATGGGTAGGGTTAGCAGGGAAGGTTTGGTAGTATTAGTGGCAGCAATATGGCTTATTTTCAGTATTACTATGGTGGGTGGAGCCAAGCGAGTGCTCGTATGTAACATAGACCCAACAAAGCTGAGCATATGCCGCCCGGCAGTCACCGGAAAATCACCTCCAGCACCAACAAAGCCATGTTGCGATCTCATTCATCGTGCCAACCTGAACTGTCTGTGTAGGTATAAGTCTGTCCTCCCAGCCATGGGAATCGACCCCGCAAAGGCTATGGCATTGCCTAAGAAATGCAACCTCAGAACTCTACCTAAATGCAAATGTGAGCTAGTTAACATAACACCTCCATTAATTTCTGTCAGCAGTCAGCATTACACATTACATGGTGATTCAATTTTAAGAAATGTTTCTTATGCAGGAAAGTGTACAACTTTGATAATGGTCAGCAGCTCTATTCGCATCAAGCTCTGTGGCTCCAAGACGCTTATTTTTCCACTTACCAACAGCATTAGCCCAAAAAAGCTTTCCATATGTTGAAATGTTAAGGCATATTGAGTTGTTTTGTATCAACATCACCCAATAAAATTGTTGCAGATCTACTGTGCTCTTAGCATTAACAATGCGTCTTCTTGATGCCCCCCACTCTCATTGCCATACCATTTCTCACTTGCATCCACCAAAGAAGGGTTGGATGGAGAGAGAGAGAGAGAGAGAGAGAGAGAGAGAGAGAGAGAGATCCCTAAACAATTGAAGCCAAATCCATACTTAGACAAGGCATGTCTCTCCTCCATAACTACATTTTTGTGACTATAAACAGATATTGGCCTATGAACAAAGCTTTCAAAACTGTAGCTTAAAAGTCAGTTTACAAATTAATCCAAGGCCAAGAACAACTTCTGTTTCAACTGAGAAACTAATACCTAATCTTCACTAATGGTTTGCTATATTAAACATGTCTCCAATTGCTCACCCCGAGGTCCTACTGGCATACAGTTCATTTTTCCAGCACCCTGACAGATTCCTGTGCAGCCCCCAAAAATATGATGGGTCTCATTTAGGCGTTGTTAAACTTTCTCCAGTTGTATACACTGTTGTATGATGGGCCTTTTTGTAATAGCAATATTTTGATTTTGGACTACATTTTCTACTTGGGCTTGCATTAAAATCAAAGGCCTAATAGTTCTAGTATGGCTAATCTTACCCCAGCTGGACAAATCTTGCTCTTTTTACTGGCCCAACTTTTGGAACAAGATCCTTCCACTGGTTGTTTATCTTTGGGCCGGTTTCGCTTTCTAGAGTTAAAAATTTTAATTCAACTAATTAACTAAGAAAGAAAATAATATTAATAATAATACAATAAGGTCGTCGATTAATATTAGTTATAAAATTTAGAGATAGGATTATTTGAATTTTTAATTTTAAATTTAGGGATCAAATTTTAGTCCCTATAAAAAAAAAGGTCATGAAGGGCATGGACCCAAAAAAAAAAAAGAAGGTGGTTGTGTGCAAGGATGCATTCACTCAATCGCTAAAGAACGTAAAGATGCAGTCTCAGAATAAAACTTTAAAAGTTATTGGTCAACCCCATGGGTTAATTAAGTTGGAAGAGTCGCCTGAGCGTAAAGATGAAAGAACAACCCTTTGTGCTCGTCAACCCAAGAGCATCATAATAGATCTGAAAACAAATTCATGTGCCAGGTATTGCTGCTTCTTGTAAATAACCACCGCCACATGCCTACTATGTTTCTTGGAAGATGAGTTACTTGAGAATTATACATTAAAGTAATGGATTATCTAAAATGTACAAGTTTTTCTTGGTTTTCCCAATAGTAATATTAATATTTTGGTTCCACAACTCATTGATGTGCAGAAGAATTTTCAATAGGCGACAGTAGAAAAGCCCCTCAAAGAACAACTTGCCCTTTGTGGGTCATATATATTGCCGCTGATTAACTAAATCCCGCAGACTTTGAAGTGTTCACGAGTCACCTCCCCCATCCCAACAAAAGTTAGAACATTCTGGATCGAGTGACCTCACGAAAAAAATAAAAAAAAAAGATAAAAAATGACTGGTGCACCTCCTAAAAGAATCTCGGGATTATGGTGGGACGTTCTTGCCACTTAGCTGAGGTTTGTATCTTTGGATTTTTCTTTTTCCTAATGTTTCTGTTTTTTTGCTTGCCGAATATCCGCCTGTAAGCCTTTTGCCACGAACTCAGCTGAAAAATAAGCATTCCAATTGATACGTAATACAAAAACAGATGGTTTTGTCCCCCAATAAGACTCTGGCTTTCCTCTCTCTCTCTCTCTCTCTGTTCATGTGGGTGTTTTTTTTTTTATTGATACGATAATTAAATGGGGTTGGTGGGTCTATGAAATGCCGTGCATGGCATTGAATTTTAACGTGGAAAGTTTAACAGTCATTAATTAACTACTTTCACGTTAAATTAAAGAAATGATTAATAATTTTTTTTTCTCGAGTTAAATTTAAGAGAGGAGTTAATATTAAATAAAATCTAAAATTTAAACGCAAATATCACCTTGTATTTATTGGACTATACCTAATAATTAAATGACCCATAATTAGATAACACAAAGATCTACGCCAAGAAATACCAAGTAAGCAATATTGGTGGAGTTCCAATAAGCTTTGAAAAGACGGACTCAAGTAATTTAGAAATTGGGTTATTTATTTGACATCCTGTAATTAAGATGTTTAAGAAAAGGGTGTGACTAAGTCTTTGCTCGTGCAGCATTATTTGCTGTTAATTGTAGAAACATGAATAAATAAGAAAGCAAAATAAGAATCTTTTTTTGTTTGTTTTTTTAACAAAAGAAGACCGAGTCACTGACTAGGGTTGCCATGAAATAGCTTTATTGCATTCTATATCCATATGTAAGAATTTCCTAACTTGTCGTTGCTCTGTGTCTTTTTGTGGTCTGGTCTGGTCCACATTTATTTATTGGTAATTTTTATTTTTGAGGTTTAAAAGAGAACAAGATTTTTTTTAAAAAAACATTTTCTTTTACAAAGTCATTGCCTCTGTCAGTGCACGAGTGAAGATACCGTAAAACAAAATTTATAGTGACGCCACGGAATTTAATTGGCTGTCTGCAGCTGTATTGCAATAAAATTCCGAAACAATGGTCCACGGGCGACCGTGACGCATATTCCACTGAATCACCAGCAGTTTTTTTTGTACGTTCAGACTGAGACTCAACCCCCACCAGGCCACCGCCAGTCTCCCAAGTCTTTCCTTTTTGTATTTGGCAATAAAATCCGAAACAATGGTCCACGGGCGACCGCGACGCAAATTCCATTGAATCGCCAGTAGTTTTTTGTACGTTCTAACCGAGACTCAACCCCCACCAGCCCACCACCAGTCTCCCGAGTCTTTCTTTTTGTGAGGATAAATGGGAATTCTGGCCGGAACAACGAGAAAAGGCCACCAACACCCCATAACCCAAAAAAGAGAGTTTGCCCGCCCCTCTCGAAATAAGTTTTTAATTTTTGATTCCGAAATTGGTATGGCGAATGAATGGCAAGTGTCACGGGTCATTACTCTCTACTCAAAAAATAAATTTTTAAGGTGTTCAATATTCACGTTTATATACTCCACGTTTATATATTCCAAGATCTCTTTCTTCTTATCCGATATAGGAGATGAGTCTCATACACTCGTAGGATCGGGATTGGCTCTAATACCACTTGTTATGGGATTATTACTCTCTTCCCAAAAGACAACATTTTATGATGTGTAGCACTTATATTTATATGTTCTAAAATTCCTTTCTTTCTATTCAAATTGGGAGATGGGTCTCGTACGCCTATTCGCCGCACAAGTCACGGGTCGAAGTCAATGGAGAACGAGACAGCTCTCGCGTTTTGGAAGGAACGGAGATGGCCCCCCCGCTGACCCGGTCTATGTCTCGTCCCGTCATTAATTAAAATTGTACCATCAACTTACGAATGATACCGCTGATCATAAATATATAATTAAGGATTGTGACATTATTACGTTACTTACATTTTATTCTTCTTTTTATAAATATATATATTTTTATTTTTTAAGAAAAAATAAATAAAATATTATATAGGTTTAATTATACTTTAAAATAATATTTTGAGAATTAATTAACACAATCTTATCATTTTAATTTAATATGCACGAGTTATTATGATTAAATCGCGTTCATTTTCTTAATTTATTTTCTCGCCTGTCTCATCCTACAACGGAACACGCGTAACCCACTCATTCGGCTCAGACGAAGTCGACGGACACGCAACCAAAATCAGGCAATTTCCGGGGTGCCCGGAAGAGACCAATTCAATGAGATCGCCCCCAAAAGTTCCAACTCCTGGTCACCGTCGAATATTTGTTTATATTTGTTTTGGATAATAATATTCTGCTTATATTTTTACATCTAAAAATAGCACATATGCGATGAGATTAGTGAATTGTGCAAAAATAAAAAAACAAAAAAAACATTTTTTATTTAATACTTATAGTTAAAAATTTAATAACTTTAAGGTAGTCAAAAAAAAAACCCCACACAACCAAAATTTTAAAAATAAAATAAAATAAAATAAAATAAATATATATGTATATATTATTTTTATTTAATAAAACTCACATTTAAAATAATTTTTGGGGTGAATTTTCTGGTCACAAAACCGAGCGACGGTGGGCTTTTGCGGGTACGGACTCTTTATCACAGCTAATGAACAAATGGCCCCCAAAATGGGCGCGGATCCGCTTGTCCCTTTCTCCGTCGGTGTCCCCACCCACCCCATGTGGGCGGCCGTTTTGCGCGTTTACCCTGCTCGGATGGCCTATTCTAAGGCGACGCGTGGAAAAACGCCAGATTGTGACACCGCGGCCAAGTCTAGCTGTCGTCCAATCAACCGAATTGGGTTGCACGGTGCACCGCGCTCAAGTGGGCCCGAGAAGGGGCTCGTTTTTGTAACTCGTCGATCGAACGAACGTGTGGTCTTGGCGTTCCGGTGGAGGGGGGGGACGGTCAAAGATTTTGTTAGATGGTAGGCTCGTCTGTACCGAATCGAAACCAAGGCTGAGTCGTCTCGCTAGTGCCAGGCCGGACTTCTCCAGAGCATGCTGGCAACAAAAATGAAATGATCGACCCTTTTATTTTTTGTTGGCGGGTGTGGGAGACATGATTGATGTTGAATTCGCAAACGCGAAGCAACCATTCGGGATCATCACGAAGCCTGTGGGAGGGCCTCCCGGGTCACCTTTTAATTATTATTATTATTATTTTATTTTATTTTTTATTTATTATTTTTGTGTAAACGTGAACCTTGTCTGTCTGGCATTCAAGATGTACAGCCTCTTTCTTTTTTTTTTTTTTTTTTCTCTTTTTGACCACAAATTTCATATTTTATTTTAATTAATGTACAACCGTGCATGGGTTCCCATGACGACTATCACAGGAACGAGATTGTTGTTCTCGTAGTCAAAGGATTCATTGCTGTTGTGCACTGTATATATACATATCATTAACTAAAAATCATCCGAGTGAGAAACAATATATATTTTTTATTAACACATTTTTTAAATAATAAATCATATAATATAAGTAATTTTTTATTTTCGTAAAATTTGTATCTTTTTTTATTTATTTTTTAAAAATAAAGTTTGAAACTTAAAAAGATAAAAACACGGACTCTTAATTATTAAAATAATTTTATTTTTTTATATATAAATTATGTATTTTTCACAAAGTTTAAATTTGAATTTTTAAAAATAAATTCTTAAATTCTAAAATATTAAAATATTCTTAAAAATATAAATTTTTATATTTTGTTATCTATAAAAAAAAATTAAATATACTTACAATGTACAATTTAACAGAATTTTTGAATACTGCAAAATAAGAAACGCTTCGTAGCCGTGAGATTAGGTGGCTCTCCCTCCCCGCACATTACAATTCTTATGACTTACATTAAATAATCAACGCCGCGTTTGCTGGCTTTCATTTCACTTTGATTAAAATACTCAAAATTTTATTATTATTATTATTATTATTATATATTTCTTATACGACACCAAAAAAAGGACAATAAAAACGCGTAATCGTCAGCAATCGACGGATAATCAAGGGTCGTTGTAAATTATATATATATATATATATATATATATAATATTTTATTATTATTATTATTATTATTTTGATGTAAAAATAAAGGAATATATAAATATATGTATGCAAATCAGAGTAAAGCCAGCTCGAAAAGGTGCACAGAGCCACACCGCTCATACTCCGTGAGCACAGAGGTCGCCACATCTCACGCATTTCCCGAGAGGGCCTGGACGGAAGTTGCTGTTTGCTAGTGATTAAGCTCTGCTACTTCCCGATCAGTTGCCGGCGAGATTCTACGGCGATGTGTGGGCCACGCGCTTTCGGTGCATCTCTGCTTGCAGCAGCTCTGCTTCTTCCGTCTCTGGCTGCTCTGGTCTCTGCTCAGCGATCTACTCGCTGGCAGACACTTTCCGGTGAGCTCTTGTTCCGCTTGCATCTCTCTCTCTCTCTCTCTCTCTCTCTCTCTCTCTCGCTCGCGCTCGCGCTCCCTTTGACTGTAGAATTGGCTTTGGCTTTGTGTGTTTAGTTTCCCTTCCTGGATTTTGTGTTTTTTTGGTTAGTGAGAAAGTGGAGATGTTTTGGCAAAATGCTTATAATTTTGTTTTTTGTTAGTTAGCTATTGAACATTTTGATTTCTTTGTCTAATCAGTACTGTTCTCTCTCTCTCTCTCTCTCTCTCTCTCTCTCTGAGCTCTCTGAGTATTTTGTTTGGGAACTGACAAAATAGAGGAAAATTAGTCAGAGATATGGAGAACAAGAATTTAAGAGTGATTACATTTTCTTGTTTCGTACTAGAAAGTTTCATTGAGCTTATTAAGTTTTTTCGTTTTTTTTTCCCCTTTTTTCTTTGCATTTATCTTTTTCCCTGATACTGAGAAATTCCTATCATTTTACTTTTCTTTGTAATATTTTTCCTTATTACAACTTTATGTTTAATGGTTGATAAATAAAATAAAAGGGATACAAATCTTTTTTTTTTTTTTCCTTCTATGATTTGATATTTGTTGGTTGAAAGTAGAGGTTCTGTTGTGGTACGTCATACCGCAAAGGTGGTGGCACATGAAGAATTTGAGTTCCTTTATAGTTTCTGCCACATGTCTTTAGGTTCTGAGTGCAATGAGCCAACTTATTCGATTACATTATGCAGGAAACGCGCCTTCTGTCATTGCTCGTGGTGGATTTTCGGGCATATTTCCGCACTCTAGCTTGGCTGCTTACCAATTGGCACTGTTGACAAGTGTTTCCTCTGTAATCCTATGGTGCGATGTGCAGTTAACTAAGGATCAAGTAGGAATTTGCACTCCAGAACTCAAGCTAGACAATTTCAGTAGCATCAATCAGGTTTACCCAAAAAGAAGTAGCTCATACGAAGTTAACGGGGTCCCTACAAATGGATGGTTTCCAGTGGATTTCACCATGCAGGAACTGGCGAGCGTCGTACGTGAGTTCAACATATCTCAAACAAATTTCCTTATATTGTTGCCACATTCTGATGCCTTATTGGTTTTTGTCTTAACTCAAGTATCTTTGTACGTTAAGCTATCATTGGAAAATATGGACTATGGTAGGAATTGAACCTTCTGTTGTCTCACATTGTAAAGCTTTATTCTATGTTATTGAGGAGAGGGAAAATTATGGCATTGCCTACTAGGATTTTGCATGGAAAGTGAGATATCTTATTTTATTTTCTCCCTTTATTTTGGCCGAGGAGGAGGGGGTTTTGAGTTGAGGTGGTGGTGGTTCTCTCCTGGAACCTGAACCACATTGTTGGTTCCATACCTTTTACTTGATTGAAGTAGAAAGGTAATTAGTTTGTCCACAACATTCGTGTCCCATGTGACAAAATTCAGATTCATGGTTGTTTTAATTTTGTTGGGGAAGATGGATGGGTGAAGGTGAGTATTTTGTTGGCAGTGGCCACTGCCAAGTCTTAACTGTCAAATTCTGTTTCCTGCTATCTTATTTACTGTTTGCAGTGGTTTATATGCTCTTAGGTGCTGTATAACAGAACATGGTAGTCCTTGAGAAATAGGAAACCTGGTCTTTTTTTCTTTATGTCATGGTTTTTTGTTTAAAAAATCCACCTAATTTACCGAGTGTATTTATTCTGGAACTGTTCATGATTGAAGTGATGTACTTTTAAAACTATTAATAGCCCTTTTTAACAGTCATTATTCCTTGTGACAGTTTCGCTTTTTTCTCTAAGTGTGTGCTATTGTTATCGTATAGCCCTTTTCTAAGTTTGCATTATTGTTATTGTGAAGCTTTTCTTCGCTTTGCTTTTATAGAGAGGTCATACTGAATTTGTTACAATTTGGATCACTTGCATGTGTTTATTCTTCTTTAGAAAGAGGAGAAATATTTTATGGTTGTCAGGTTCAGATTGAAGAGTAAGCCCTAGTGTCATGGAAAGGTTACTTCATTGTGACCTAGTGGTTATGGGTTCAATCTTAGAAGAGGCCTCTTTGCAAAAATAAAGGGAAGGCTGCGTACGACCCTTCTCCAGACCCCACAAGTGTGGCAGCCTCGTGCACTGGGATGTCTTTTGTTTTGTTTTTAGTTTTTTTTGGGTCAGGTTCAGATTGGTATGAGATCTTCTTTTTCATGTGCCCTTTCTTGCTTTGCAATAAAAATTGCAACTTCGATTCTCTTATTAGATTACTAATCTGTATAATTTACCTTTTTTCTATTCTCCTGCAACTTTGTTGTGGTATTCCATATCTTACAAAAATATTCTCCTGAATGTGACAGTTCTTCAGGCAATCTTTTCTCGAACTCAACTTTTTAATGACAATTTTTACCCGATTCTAGCTGTTGAAGAAGTAGCTTCACTAAAACCACAGGGTTTGTGGTTGAATGTACAGGTAAAGATTGATTATAAGTTGTTTTAGGTGGAACACCTTCTTGTAGGATGAAGGCTTTACCTCTTTGATGTTAGTACTGCTTCTGCTGCTGCTATTGTGTCCATGATTGCTCTTCTCTTTAAGTCAGTGGAACATATCATGATATATTCTTTAATTATTGGCATTTTTTTGTTCTCTTGCAGCATAATATATTCTTCGCACAGCACAATTTGAGTATGAGAACCTACGTACTTGCCATATCCAGGAGTATGAGAATCATTAAATATATCTCGTCACCAGAGGTTGGTTTCTTGAGAAGCATTGCTTCACGATTCAACCCAAAAATAACTAAGCTGGTCTTCCGGTTTCTTGGACCAAATGAGATTGATCCATCAACTAACCAGACTTATGATTCTCTCTCAAAGAATTTAACTTTTATAAAGACCTTTGCATCTGGAGTTCTTATTCCTAAAACTTACATATGGCCGATGGATGGGAAACTTTACTTAAAACCTCATACTTCCATTGTCTCGGATGCACACAAGGCAGGCCTAGAAGTTTATGCATCAGAGTTTTACAGTGATGCTCTTTTAAGCTACAATTATAGCTATGATCCACTGGCTGAATATTTGAATTTTGTTGATAATGGTGACTTCTCTGTTGATGGGGTACTGTCTGATTTCCCAATAACTCCATCGGAGGCAATAGGTGAGCCATCTTTCTCTACACATTAAGTATTCTGCATCTTAACAGTCTTTTGGTTATTCAACCATTAATAAGTTGTTCCGTCAAAACAATACTTGTATGTTCTTATTATCAGCTAATTGGCTTTGATTTTATTGGGATTTAACACCAACTGCTAAGTATTCTAACATTCCCGCTAAATGATATGTTAGCAACTGGGTTTTGAAGCTATTCAAATAATTCATTTCCTTTTCCAATCTTATCTTTACTTTGGATGTTGATTTCTCCTTGTGTATTGCAGATTGCTTTTCTCATTTGGGGAAAAATGCTTCAAAACAAGGTAGCATTTCTGTGATGCTTGCTACAAAAAGATTTGAGCCCTGATGTCATCGTTTTGTTTGGAATGCCAATACTTATGTATATTGCTCAATTTTTTAATGTAGTGGACTTGTTGGTCATCTCAAAAAATGGTGCAAGTGGAGATTACCCAGGTTGTACTAATTTGGCATACAACAGTGCTATTTCAGATGGTGCAGATGTTATTGACTGCCCTGTTCAGATGTCAAAAGATGGGATACCATTTTGTTTGAGCTCCATAAATCTTGTTGATAGCACAAATGTTGTTGATTCCAGTTTTAGTGGCTATTCAGAAAATATTCCAGAGATTGGGAGAAGTGGAATATTCACATTTAGCTTGACATGGAATCAGATTCAGAACCTGACTCGTAAGTTTCTATTTGTTTTGTGGTTGTTATCATCTGTCCCATCCCTGTTCCAATGAAGCATGGTAGCTGTGCAGATATCTTGAGATATATATGTGGAGTTGAATTATGTGGTACTCCAGTGCTGTGCACTTATACCCATATTGAATTATGAAAAAGTATAATCATGTAAGAAATGAATAGAAAGATAAGTGAATCATTGATAGTCAAAATTGACACCTGTCTAAAAGTTGAACTGAAAAATGTGCTGGTTGCCGGCATAATGATCATAAATACTCACTCTCTGTCTAGCATTACGAGTTTAAATTTCACATTGTGTTAGAATGTATAATATTTTGGTCTTTGCATGCCCTGTTGGTCTCTTAGCTGGGAACCATGAGTTTGCAAGGGAGAAGGAACGTAAATGGTTGTACTGAAAAAAAAAAAAAAAAGGAACGTAAATATGGCTTTGCTATCACAATGTTGAGATTTTTGTAAAATGTTTTGGTACAGTGGAATCAAAGTCCACATATTTTGTAAGTTGAGGGAGCTGGGATTTGAACCTCAACCTTCCCCCAAGAGCTTTGCTCATGTGGCCAACTAGGTCAGGTGTTGTTGCTTAAAGATTTTTGTATTTTTTGGTGATATCTTTTAATTTTTGGGCTCTAAATTCTGCTTGGACAATTTTGGTGCTATCTTTGACTGGATTTTTCTTTGTAGGTATAGAGTCAGTATGCCCATGATTGCTTGTCTAACAACGTTTATGATCTTTTTTTTGACATATTT
Source organism: Bruguiera parviflora (assembly GCA_019804595.1). Lineage (NCBI taxonomy): Eukaryota > Viridiplantae > Streptophyta > Magnoliopsida > Malpighiales > Rhizophoraceae > Bruguiera > Bruguiera parviflora. The sequence goes on along the minus strand of CM034049.1, from coordinate 622,798 downwards.
TTACTTTATTGTAGCGGCCATATCAAACCTGTATGCACGATTTCAGTTGTACCGGAATCCACTGTTCAGAGATAAAGGAAACTTTCTGACGCTCTCTGATTTCTTGGCACTGGCAAAGAATGCTAGCTCTCTTTCTGGTGTCTTGATAAGCATTGAGGTAAGGTCTTTGATATGATTGCTGTAGCTATGGTCTTTATGCGAATCCACATGCCCTCAGTTTGTCTCTCTCTCTCTCTCCCTGTGTTAGAGTTCAAGTATTGTAGAAAACAGTTTCCATAGTTCCTTTACAAATCTGCACATTGCCTGCTCTGATTCACTCTTCATGGTGATCTAAATTTGTGCTATCTCGCTGACAGTAGGCCCTCCCAACTGAGGTCAGCTTTTAGTACATTTGCTTGTCTAGCTGTTTCCCTGTTTCACATTTGGGCCATGCACCATGAGAAACTCTCTGGCTGGGTGTAATTGCAGCCTGATATAATGTCACTTGTGCTAGAATGAACCGTCTTATTTCAGCATTTGCCCAATGTGGAAATATAATGTTGTGGGGGTCTTAGTTTCTTATATTTCTTTGATTGATGATACAATACGGGCTTAGTGCTAGATTCTTCTGTTATACAATGGACAAGAACTTTCATACCTACTTTTATGCATCAGCAACAGAAAGATTACAATTTCTTCCCATGCTGACTGGAGCATTGTCTCTTCTGTTCCTTTCAGAATGCTGCCTATCTGATAGAGCAGGGTCGATTACCCGTAATTGAAAAGGTGCTTGATACCCTGAGCAAAGCAGGTTATGCTAATCAGACAGCTAAAAATGTCATGATTCAATCCCCTGACAGTTCTGTTCTGATGGCATTCAAAGAAAAAAGCAATTATGAGCGTGTGTACAAGATTAATCGGACTATTGGAGATGCTCTGGACTCAGCCATTGAGAATATCAGGACATTTGCTGATTCTGTGGTCATCGAAAAGAGTTCTGTCTTTCCAGTAAATCAGCTATTCACCATCCGTCTAACAGATGTTGTGCCAAAGCTTCAATCAGCTAAACTCTCAGTTTATGTCGAAACATTCAGCAATGAGTTTGTATCTCAAGCGTGGGATTTCTTCTCAGACGCTACTGTGGAGATTAACTCTTTTGTCACAGGAGCGAATATTAATGGTGTTGTTACAGATTTCCCTAGGACATCTGCTAGATACAGAAGTAAGTGCAGCTTCTTTATATATATAATTTTTTATTCCTTCAAAACGTAAAGCTAATAAACATGTTAAAGCTAATAATCAGCTCGCAGATTTCTGCAGAAAATTTAACATTAACCCACTAGAATTACTCATGCAGCCATATTCTAATAAAATTCTTTGTTTGATCGAACATTCTGGCTTGGGGAAATGTACTTTTGGAATATACCCGTGGTCAGATGTTGATGTCAGCAGAAAAGAATATGATATAAGATTAACATATCAACTTCTGCTTGCCATTGCTGACATTATTGTGTCCTGTCCTTTCCAGAAAATATATGCTTGAAGATGGGCAAGAATATGCCTTCTTATATGAGCCCAATTCAGGCTGGTGGTCTCCTGCAAATTATGACTCCTGCAGATTTGCCACCGGCCGAGGCTCCAAACCCGGCACTAACGGAGTTTGATGTGGCAGAGTCACCCTTGCCCTCTCTCACCGCAAGATCCCCATCCCCACCTGGTGAAACTACTGCACCACCAGCTTCAAGACCAAGTGGGCAGCCTAAGATCCCTACATGCATCTTCATGTCACATTTTATTGCGTTCTTTACTATTCTTTTCTTGCTCTGAATATGTGAACGCATTTGCTTTTCCAAAGATCTTTCCATGCCCATTTCATTTTCATCTGCTGTCTTCGGGGTCCATTAGCTTGGAGTTTGCTGCATGACTGCCGATCTCTAGTAACCTGACCCCCCACCGCACGATCCTGCACGGCCTCTTTTCATGGTAGCAAACAGCAACATGTTCTTTTTGGCATTATTGCCGTAGGTATGTTGGTTAGTATTCCATGGTTATGTTGAGAGAGGACTTGTTCTTGAGAGGCACCTTGTTGGGACACAATCCTTGTTTGTTTCCATAGTTGTAACATATGTTTATAATCATTCTTTGGCATGCAATGTTAATTAACATGAGAAAAGCTACGAGGAATGGCTGCATCAAGTACTGATTGATGAGAGGACTCTTATCAAGTTTGCCCAAGTAGTTGCAATCGTTTTTGGTGAGCATGAATGAAACAATAACTAGTTGAGCTTAGCCGGCCAAGGTATTCTATGTTTTAAGTGAAAGTCGTGGTTATTTCATATGTCGAGTGAAAGTCAGTGGCGGCGAATCCGTTGTGCTGACTCTCCTGATCCTCATTATTTTTAGTCATTTAAGTAATTCTCTTATGGGTCCAATTGAAGTGGAGAAGGAAACTCAACTATCAACAAGATTTGGAGCTTGAATCGAAGTCTTAAACTTGGTAGTCATTTAAGCTTTATTTAGTAGGTTAAGCAAATGCATTTTCTAGCTGGTACGCAATGGTTTAAATTTTTGTAATTAGGTATACACAGGCTTTATACTAGTTGGTCTGCATTGCCGCGAAATTTGAAAAGAAACATGGAAGTTAATATTAGAACAGAGATGTAAACAAAGCACACTCTATATTGAGGCAAGAAAAGATGTTTATGGTATTCAGTGATGTTATGCCCAAGATTACTCGGATTAAGAGTCTGGAAACTCTACTATTAGCCCATGATTGCTCTCCCCATCTAAATCAGACATTTTCTACGGCGAGATTTTGATTTCTCTTCTAAAAGGTTTGGACCCTTAAGCCCGTGTACGTAGTTCCTTTTCTAGTCATTTTCTCCGAAACAAATTGTAAAGCATGGTTCAATACTACCTAGAATCTCATTTTGATTAATACCAGTGTTGATATTAGCGTTGTATGTACCACCGAATCGCTGAATCAAGATTTATCTCCCCACTTATCTCTGTCTATGCCGATGAAACAGCTAGTGAGCATATTTTCGGGCTTGTTTCTTGCTCGAGTATTCTTCGTTTGGACGCATCTCGACGGGATGGATGGTATATGATAAGACTAATTTTATTTTGTTGCACATGCAATGAAATGAGAATATTTTATACACCAAGAGAAGGCTAGTCGATCCTTTAATATCGTTTCTCGTCTTGTCGGCTTCGTAGTTGATCACGAAACCTTCGTCCAAACCATTTTCAAATCGTGCGTGACAGATCCGTGACCAGTGGGTCATTCTGCACCTCTTAACAAATGAAACATGAGTTCACTGGACTGTTTACGTGGACCGGCTTTTTTTTTTTTCTTTTTAATCCGTTAATAGGTCTATTAAACTATAAATTATATAATAATAATATTTTTTATTTTTTTTAAAAAAAAATTCTTAAAATTGGAATTCAAAATCTTAAAAATTATATGCTTAGCAGTTCAAAACTTGTTTCAGACAGATCCAAGTCTAGCTAGGAAAGTCCATGTCACGTGCGTAACCCCACCGTGCAATTGGAAACCCACTGCGGCCCTGTGGCGTTTGAGAAATGGGATTTTTTTTTTTTAATAATATTCAGGAACTCGTTAAGCTTTGAATTATATAATTTGGGTTATTTTTTATTTCTATAAAATTTACACTCCTCTATAAAATTAAAATGTGAGACAAAATTTCTAAAATAAAAATATAAAATTTTAAATACTCAAATGTCTCTATCAATTATTATTTGCAATAAAAATCAAATTATGTCGACTCAAAAGGGAAAAGAGAAAGAAAAAAAAAAAAAAAAAAAGAAGGTATGAGATACAATAGAAAGTTGATAGCATCATCATCCCGTAATCCCCATATCATCTTACAAAGGAAACAGTGGTTATATCAGCTTTAAAGAATGGTTGTCTACTCTAAAGGGTTTCAAAAGTCCACACGCTTCCGTCCCATAGAATGGTTGTTTCGACAACTAAAACTGGGGTCTCCTTTTTAAAATTGATTTTTGACTGCTTTAACATCCAACGGCATTCCTTGCATCATGCTTGGATGTCGATGACGTCATTTTGTGTGATGACAAACTACGACCCTCGACATCTAAGTGGGCCAAAGCTAACTTTTTCATGGGGCCAATGCCAATCTCAAAATCTATTTATGTGGTGTTCTAAGACCCACAAATCTTCTTTATCTTCGATAGTAACCAATAACTAATTACTAAGCGTTCTACTTAAATCTCATTTAACGTGAAAGCTTTTTGCAAGATAAAGGAATTCGATCCCTTAATTGTTCCTAAGCTTCTAAGGTTTGCTGGTCATTTAGGCTAGCCTAAAGATTTATTTTTATTGTTTAGTAGTTTTTTTTTTTTTTTAATCTGGTATGAGAAGATAGAATTAACTTTTGCCGACTTGGCATTGAGGAAAGCTCTTCAAACCAAGGTTCAAGCATTGTTTTCCACTGAATTAGCCTACGCAGTCACCATGTCAATTATTTGGTAAAACTCTGTTTCATTTTATTTTATTTTTTAATCTTTTGCTTTGCCTACTAAATTATAGAAACATTAAACATTGTACGTATTATGCAAACTTCTCGTTGGAAAATGAATGTGGGATTACTTTTTTTTTTGGTTCAGAGTTCGTTTAACTTGAATTGTATAATAAGAGAAATATGATGTTATATTTTAAGTTTTTCTTGTTTTTTCAGATTAAATGGATTCGGCACACTGACGTCGAAGAAAAAAAAATTTCTGTGGAATATAGTCTCTGGTTATATTTTCTAAGAGAATGCTTGCACAATTTAATTTTCAGCAATTTTAATGTATGATCTTAAGACCTTTTTTTTTCTTTTTCTTTCTTTCTTTTTTTTTAGCCCTATTCGGTCGAGTGACCATACAAGTAGACAGTAGGGAAAATCAACAGATCGTGACTTGCAGGGCCTTTTGTTTAGATATCATCGTTCTCGCAGTTGAAACTTGAAAAGAAGGTTCCCAGGCCTCAATCAAATCTTGTCGTGCTTTTCTGGTCCATCTGCATCTTCAAATTCTTGGTTTCTTTTAGATATTTTGTCATATGTTTTACCTCAATTAAAGAGGAGTACATGAGTTATATGATGGAAGAGAATTACAACATGAGTATAGGTTAAAAAAACGCAAGTGGGTCAATATATATATATATATATATTATTTTTTCAATTTTAGTAGCTCAGAAAATTTATGAACTTTTTGTAAATCCAAAGTAATCAAAACAATTTTCTTCTATTAACAAGAATAAAGTGTATAAGCTTATTGCATGACAATCTCGTATATTGAAAATATATATTTTTTGGTTAACTATGACACATTTGTTAACTCATTAAATGAGATAACACAAAAGATTATTCAAGCTGAGTTCTCAAATTATTAACGCTAAGAAGATCTTTTGCCCCTCCACATACCATCTGGACTGAACCAGTTTGATTCTTCCTGAGAGAGGTGGAAGAACGCTGGAAAATTGAGAGGCTTGGAAAATGCCCATCAATTGCTCGAGTGCCGGGGTACGGGTCTCGACCACACAAAAGTGGACCAATCACAGTGGTCTGGGGTCCACAAAAGTGTGGGTCCCATCTCATATCATGCTTACCTATGTGTCCACCTAGGACTCTTCAGACAAAAGGTTCACAGAACCCAAGGTCCATGACTGTATGCGTGCCATACAAGCAACGCTGTGATCTACAATTATTTCAAAAAAAATAAAAATAAATATATAAATATATAAAAAAAATATATATATATATATATAAATAATTAATAGAATATTTTATATTTTATATTTAATTTGCGTGTGTCAGATAGAACTCCCATCCCACAAACCCAACGTCCGCCGTACGCCAAGCTGACGTTCCAACCTAACAAAGAAAGCTTCCTTCGGCCGAAGGAAACTTCCATGCGGGACTAAGAAAATTACTCTTAAGAGTTCCCATATATACATAGAAAATTACAAAGAAAGCTGACGTTTTGCAGTTAGACTTTCCAAAACCATATACATTTAGAAAACTACTCTAAAGTTTCCATATATATATATATATACACATTACCCTAACTCTTACATTTGTAAAGCAACCATATTATAGGTTTGATAGAGAGAGAAGGAAAAACACAATGGCTCAAAGAGAGAATCTTTGTGCCCTTGAAGAGCCAAGACAAGTGGTGAGAAAGTTGTTGGCTAGGCCCCAACACGAAGGACTAGGAGCCATTGTTAGGAGGAGCGTAGGAAGGTCTGCAAAGAAACAAATTTGAACAATCAATGCCGTGATTCTTCGTTCCACTTAGAATTTGAGAAATTTGAGGTCTCGGGATTAATGGAATTATTTTATTATTATTATTATTTTTTGTTTATAGGTTTGAGCTGAGATACTTTGATCCTTTCCTTCTTTTGGATGAGTTCTCTGGTGGGCGCTCTGTTTTTCTCTGTTTTTTTTTTTTTTTTTTTATGCAAAGTAGTCGTTTGTAGTTATTCTTATTTTTTATGATTTTGCATGTTGCAGTTACTGCACCGGCTGGATTTCCTGATCATCCCCATAGAGGTACGGTTCATGCATCTTGGTCTTTCGTTTCAATTCTGCATTGGCTGTGATGGTTAACTCTGCAGTTTAACATGGAAAATGGAATCGGTCATGATTGTTATCATTGTTCTTGACAGGGTTTGAGACAGTCACCTACATGTTGCAGGTACAAAAATTGGTAAATTAGCATTGGTTTGACTTGTTATTAAGCATTAACCATCAGTCTTATGCTAATAATGCCCTGAGTGGTACTTAGATTCGTTCCTCGGGACATATGGGAACGAGTTCGATTCTAGCGTGTAGCCTCAAACACCAAAAAGAGTCACAACCCAACTTGTAAAACTAACCATTACTGATCTTTTGACTAAACTTCTCCATTCGCTTCTGATTGTTCATTGCGTGTGGTCTCACATGTAATTAACCTGAAAGTAACCCGTAGAGATCGGCAAGACGTCATCGTCCAGTCGGCCTACCTCCCATGCCAACGAGGTCACGTGATAACAGGTTACGGTATATTAGTTTATGGGACATTTGCAGTATCACTTTTGCTATAGGAAGATATATTTTTGGGGAGATTGTGTGTGATACAATATCGAAAAAAAACCATTCAATCAAAAAACTTAAATTGTTGGGTGAGGCCAAATAATTGACCCTACTGGTGATTATTTCGTTAGATTGTCGCTCGCTGACAGGACATGACTTGCAATTGAATTAGTTGAATGCAACTGCTTATTCAATCAGGGAGCTGTCGCACATGAAGATTTTGAAGGGCACAAGGGAATAATAAGGGCCGGCGATTTGCAATGGATGACAGCAGGAAGAGGGATTGTTCACTCGGAGATGCCCGGAGCACAAGGAACCCAGAAGGGTTTGCAATTGTGGATCAATCTCCCTTCAAAACATAAAATGTATGCACATAATGTTACATGTTGTCGCAATAGTCCACTGCAATTGACTAGCAGCAGTTGAACTACAGCCACACAATGGAAGAGCCAATCCTGTTTCAAAATTTTGGAGCAAGAAAAGGTTCACGTCACATATCACCATTCGGAAGTGCTTCCGAATGCGGCACTCAGATTTATCTCCATCCATCTTGATAGTGGCAGGCTGCCCCTTCACAGCTTCGCTCCTCCTTGAGCTCCGTGTTGGATATAGAATCTTTTCATCATGCTTGTCCCACTTGTTCTTTCATATTCCTCCCAAAATTACAAAATTAATCGGATTAATTCAAAGAAGTATTGCCAATATTGCATTTTTCACTCTAGAGCATTTAATTCTATTTCGGTTAAAAATTTTTCTCGTGAGCATAAATTTTGAACACAGTCGTCAGCATGTTGACTTAGACATGAACCACACATATTTTTTTGTTAGTGATTGAATGTCAGAAAAATAATATTAATATGATTTCATATCAGTGTGTGGATGACTTTATCTAAGCTATGTTCATTTAGTGATAATCATTTGTCAATTGTATTCAATGGTGCAGGACCGAGCCTAGATATCAAGAAATATCCAGCAAGGACATAGCAGAAGCTACAAACGATGGGGTCAAGGTTAGAGCCATAGCTGGTGAGGCCTTGGGGACTAAATCACCAATCCATACGAGGACTCCTACCATGTACTTGGATTTCACACTTGAACCAGGAGCTCACCTTCAACAACCAGTACCATTATCGTGGAATGCATTTGTATATGTGTTAGAAGGCGAAGGTGTTTTTGGCAGCGCAAAATCCTTGCCAACATCGGCTCACCAACTTCTTCTTCTAGGCACAGGAGATGGGCTGGAGGCATGGAACAAGTCAGCTAGACCTCTTAGGTTCATTTTGGTGGGAGGGGAACCACTGGGTGAGCCTGTAGTGCAAATTGGGCCATTTGTGATGAACAGTCAAGAAGAAATAGACCAAACAGTTGATGATTTTGAGAACTGTGTTAATGGGTTTGAGAAAGCAAGGCATTGGAGATCCCAGGCAGCCATTAGCCTTGGTTTTTAGTTCCTTAATTTGTTCTCAGCATTTGTTGGTCTATTTTTTGTGAGAAGGAAACAAAGAAAGAGAGAGAGAAGGAAATGTCAGCAGTTGTTTCGAATGTAAATTGTATGTCACCATCTTAATTTGCAGTGATGGCAAATGTATGAATTAGAAATGAAAAGGTCACTCATTTATGGGTTAACAGACCATCACCATCATTCATCTTCTCGTATTGGATGCCTTGATCAATCAAGAGACATGAATCAGCCCAAATTAAAAGAAGAAACTGGTTTATGCTTATAGAAGTCTCTGTGGCTATTACTTGCATTCAGAACTAATAATTATTAATTAGTTATTCGATATATGATCGTAACTAAACTAATAATAAAAATTACAAATATGCAATTTAGGGCTATGATTGTGTTATGGTAAGCATGCATTTCTACAGGTCCACACAGGTTGTGGAGGCGTATTGGTTGATGCAAGGAGTAAATCGGTCAGCTTACTCTTAGCATGTAGATTTATTGATCGCAAAATCCTAGGAGTTGGCCTAACTGTTCATTATTATTAGTCTTATTAAAATGTCGAGACATTTATATATGTTGTTGCTGATAAAAAGGCTGACACATTATTAGCGAGACAACAAAGAAGAAGTCATCTTCAATCGTGACGTTAACATGAGAAATTATTGATAAACCAGAAAAAGCAAGCAACTTCGAGTGCACACTACCACCGCCGCCGCCGCCACTACCGACCACCACAACAAAATGTTGGGTTCCTTGAACACCCCCCCTCCACTAAACTGATGGCAAAACACCCCCCCCCCCCCCCCCCCCCCCCCCAAAAAAAAAAAGTGTGATATGCTCAGAGTGCCAAAACACGACCAATTTGATGCAAGCAGGCCAACAAACCCAAATAATTAGAAGTTGGGTCCTAGATGGTGGTTTAGTTGGGTTCCCACTAACTAAACAACAGTGCATAAAAGCATATGCATTTTCTTTGCCATGGCTTGTTGGCGTTGACCTCATGCCCCAAACCACCTCTCGGCATTATTAATTGAACATTTCTTTTTTAACTCTTCAAAAAATTAATTCAATCTTGAGTTGCACTTCAATTTTAAAATTTTTGAACCTCAATCGAGAATTTGCATCTAAGGCATCTAAATCATTAGGGTGTCATTTTAAGACTTAAGGGTAATATTATTCAATTAGTTAGATTAGTAAGCAAAATTAATATTATTCAAATCCTATAGACTCTCGCATTATTATACTTCTTATAAAACGGCAATCTTATTTCTCTCCCAAAAATTTTTTTTTTTTTTTTTTTTTCGAAAAGGAGACGAAACAATATAGCTAAGTACCAAATTGTCACGCTTCTCGAGAGAAGAGAAAAAAAAAAAAGTACCAAATTGTCATAGGCTAAAGCCGATAATACCTATTGTAGAAGGGATAAATAAATAACACTTTGACCTTATCGATTTGGAGGAATTGTAAGCATTGGTAAAAAGGGTCAGAGACTTAATTACACGTATTCAAATCTTTTGTGCTAATTTTATTCGCATCAGAAAAAAAAAAAAAACTCGTACAATTTTCAATAATTTGTTATTTACAACATTATAGTAATATAGTAGATATGCGTATATTTTGTTAAAATTTAAAATTTTATAATATATTACTGAGAGAGAGAAAAAATAATAATATATATATATATATATATATTATTTATTATTATTATTATTTTGTTGATATACGAAAAAGGTGTACGGGAAGACTTTAACCTTACAATAGAGTAACTGGGACTAATAAACAGAGGAAATGTTGTGGAAAATATTGAATATTTATATAATTTTAATAAAAATTTAATATTTATCATATTAAAATTATTTTTAAAAAATAAATTGATTTTACAGACAATTTTAATAAGATTTTTCCTGTCCTTGCCATGAATTTTAGAACGTAATCGAGCAAAGTGAATCACAAAGAGGCACAAGACCGTCCCGTTTTGGTGTGGGAAATTTTCTGTAGCGGCGGTAAGGCAGAGAGAGCTCCGGTAAAATTGTAACAATCTCATCAATTTGCTTGGTTACATCTTCTTTTTTGTTTTTTAGGGTGCTTTTTGGGGTTTTAGTTGGATAGAAAACAAAGAGTCGTGGTGTTTGCTGGTTGTGCAGAGGTTTGCCCGCCAACCGTTTGAAGAATTGTCGCTGTTCATTTTTACCTGATTTTTTGAGTGATTCGAAATGGGTTTCTGGTGTAAACATTTAGTAAATATTTATTGGGAGGTGGGGGGGGGGCGGGAGGAACTGGTCTATTCAGATTGTGAACTCATTGCTTCTTGTTTCTCGCAGATTCGGAGCTGCGTTACGAACGAAGTTATAGTTTTTTTGAGGTACATATGGAAGCACCACAGTCTGCTTATTGATGTTTGATATATATATATATATATATACGAGTATAGTTCAATCAATCGGTAAGCATGCATGTAGAATTGGGTTCTATAATGGTTTTCTTGATATGCTGCTTGCAGGTTAAAGGTCTTTTGTTTTGGTTTGTGTTCTGTAGGTAAAGCAAACATGGTGCCGTGTTATCCTACGACGCCCAAGAGATGGGCAATCACAGTGGCATGCTTTGTGGGCGGAGCCGCCCTTTTTGTCATTGGTGCGCGTCTGTCTTACATGAATGTTGCTCCTCAGCAAGCCCGCATCAAAGCTCGAAACGATTTCATTAGAGAGAGATTGGAACAGAGGCAAAAAGCTCGAGAAGATTTCAAGAGAGAGAGAATGGAAAAGAGACAGAGCAAAAAATAAACGCCGGCTGTTGCTCTAGGCGCTACTCTTCAATTTGTGTTTACCGTCCTTTCTATGCCCCTCCCCTCTTGTGGGGGGGTTTTTATTATCCCTGTTGGTGTTAAGATTTGAACTCCGGTTATTAGAACTAGAAGTTCAGCTACTCCATACAGCTATAACCTATGTATGTTGCATCTGCAATATACTGTGCTGATGCTACTTTGGCTGCACTTGTCACTGCCTGTTTTTTAAAGTGCCCTCTCTTTGCCGGGTGCATCTCATCAGGTACAGGTTGCGAGCGTTTGAACGAGGATGATGCCATTTGCTTTGCATTTGGTTTCTCTTGGGGTTTATGTAGTCTTATTTGCCTGTCCAAAACACGACTTGTGTTCAAAAACTAAAGTGGGTAGAACAAATTATTGCCGAATTAAGAGCTTTTGATAGATTCGATTGCTTGATTGCTTTAGTCTTCCAACACGAAGACCTTGGATAGATTCGATTGTTGGCTTGTGAACACCGATTACTGGGTGGAAATTGAAAAACCAGTTTTAACTGCTACCGAACTGGCTTAGCTTGCTCCCTTTTGTCCTCCTCTCCCATTAACTTGCAAGCCTCGAGCTTGGTAAATTGGATGCTTAACTTTCAAACTACTTGTGAAGCATCTAGCAACCCTAAAAACTCATCATTACCATTTAACTTAACGAACAAGATCGAAGGCGAGGACTGACTGAAATAGAACAAATACCAGGGACAAGTAGAGCACAGGTTGGAGCTTCAAAGTAAGATTGCCCATCTCGTCATAAGTTCAACAATTCAAAATCCAGAGAAAATAAGTTGGAAACACACGTCTGATGACTATAAAGCTCAAGCAACAAAATTTTTAGGCAGCGCCGGCTCCCTTGCCCTTCTTCCTCTGTAACTTCTTCATGTAGAACTCCAGCTCTTTACCTTCCAAGATATATCTGTAACCAAACCAAATAAAAGTAAGCGAGAAACAACCATAGTAGGAATAGAAAATATCTTGCGGTGTTATACAGTAAATCTTCTGCTAGAAAGGAATCATTCGCCTATAGACCATTTAAGCTTGGCATCCTTTATCAAGCAAAGAGTTTAAGACAGGAAAAGAGGCCATGCCATCTCCAATCAAGATTCCCAATTTGGGAAAAGCTAAAATATCAGAAGGTACCAGTGAGAGACATTAAAACACATTGATGACCATGTGCAAGTGATTTGTTTAGTGGTCTAGGACCACTAAGTCTTGGCCTAGAGTATGCAGAAATTGTAGCAGAAAAGCAAATAGAAAATCACATACCCGTCAGCACGGCCACACTGACCAGGGCGTGATGAAATACAAGCTAGTAATCGCCCGCTACCAAACTGCTCCTCAATATGTGGATCAAGCTGGCGATTTTGCTGTCTGTTTTCCAGCTTCCTCAACACATGGTTGCTCTTCTTCGCCTCCTCAGTTGCTGCTTCACCTTCCTATCAAAAGATGAATTGAGAGAAAATAGAGGGAGCTTAATTTGCAGACATTTTCCAACTTAGGAATCACAAAATGAAAACAGCAGGATGAACTCCACTCAAGCACTGAATCAACAATTCAGGTTCCAAAAACACATAGCTTTTCCTATGGAATTGTGTGTGTTTGTTCTTCTTAGCTAATATCCAAAGAGCACAGTCATAAAACACCGAATGATATCAAGTTACTGCAAACTTCAGACCTTGCCAAAGTGAAAGGTTCACTTCAACTCCATTAAAAAACAGGAAAATGATGGGATGCAAAAGTTGGGGGACATTTAAATCATACCTCTCCCTCCTTCTTGGTAGCTACTGCAGTTTTCTTCTTGCGACCAACATCAACTCCATAGTGCTGGAGGTACCATTGCTTGAAAGGTGATGCATCAACTTGGATGATGGCACTTTTCACCAAGGTTTGAGTGCGGACCAGCTCATTGTTAGATGCATTGTATACCACATCAAGAATTCTGGTCTTCCTGGTCACAGCCTCACTTCCCCATGAGTAGTTCCCAGTATCAAGCCTCAGAGCACGCCACTTCAAATTCCCTCCTCTAACCCTAATCCTCCTCACTGTCTTGTTACTAGACAGTTTTGTACTTGCAGGCTGCCTTCCAAGCTCATACCTTTAATGGAGAAAAGTGCCCATTAACTGTCAACACTTGATAAAATTTGAAAATTCAAGTTGACCAACATCCACATTTGCTATTTTTAAGTACCACAATTGCTATAAATATCTTAATTTAAAAATAGATAATAGCACAAAACTGAAATCTGTTTATGATGATTGAATTACAGATTATAAAATTTTACACTTCAATGCTCAGCAACTCCTCAACCCGTTCAATAGTGCAATACAATGACTCCCTCTCTCAATCAGTCAAATTTCTGCCCACTACACCATAAATCTAAGCCAAACTCCAACTAATCTCAAAATAACTGCATCTTGTGAACAAATCAATAATGTAAATGCCAGAAGCCCAACTGATAAAAAAAAAAAATCCCATCTGCAATCCCAAAACTACAGATCCTCATTCACACCTATCAGACAATCTCGGGAAAGATTCAAACTTTTCAAACTGTTGCATTCATTCTTATCCTCCTCAACTTACTCCAACCCAAATGAGATCAAAACAAATACCAAGAACTGAAGAACTCACAATCACAATAACCCAAAGAAGAAAAAGGAAGTATTTTTAGTACTTACTTGCGCTTCTTTCTCCAAGCCTTCTTCTTGCCACCAGTGGCACGTCTCTTGTGCATCGAGTCACGAGAAATCCCTATTGACCCATATCGACATTAGCATAAGTACCCAAAAACAAAACATTAAACAAAAAAGAAACCGTGGAAAGGATGCTAAATTTACAAGAGTTAGAGATATCTGAAAAATACCCATTTTTGCAGAGGCAGGGTTCAAAGGTTTTCTCTGCCTCACAAGTCCCAAATCTCCGCGGAGACGCCGAGCACTTTCAGAAAGATGTAATAAAGGCTGGGCTGGCAGGGAGGTTATACTGAAAAACCCTAATTGATGAAATTATTATTTTACCCTCATCTTGCATAGTGAATGTCTGGGCTAATTGGCCAATAAATTAGCGTCTTGGCCAAATGACAATACGACATAGTTTTAGTCTCAACGCTTCACAGAGCCGAGTGAATTACTGTAGTATACTCGGCCTTGTAATTGTAGCCGACACAACCCAAAGGGCATCACCTTGTTCGGCAATGGCACGAAGCAAGTTGGAACCCATGTGCCTATCCCTCTAAAGATTCCTATAACATGTTGCTAGTGGTGGTTCCTAACTTTCCATTCTCGCTTTCTTCTGTTTTCTCTTTGTGAATTGATGCAGAGCTGTGTAAAACTTGATTGCTAATAGCTAAGAGTATATGTACTCCACCCCCTTGTATCAATCCTTTTGAACACATGAATCCAATATTTACTTACAAAGACATGGGGGTTTCGATGACGAGTTCATTTAATTCTCGTTGTTTGGTGAAGAATTTTGGTGAAAAGTCTCTCAAGATTCGATCCTTCCAGGAAAGAAGGGCGTTTAGTATTGACATTAAGCGTCCAACGTTCAGGCTTTTCTCCAGAAGCTTTTCGTCGCGCAGAAATGAAAGTTTTGATTTTGAAGAGAGAACAAGTCCTGGAGAGGTAAATCTTGGCGCATTGCGCTTTTTATTTCTTTCTTTCTTTTTGGCTTTGGAGGGTAGAGGATATGATGCTCTTGTAATATGTTGGATTTGAACTGATGCAAAAAGCTGAGTGAGCCTAAATTAGAATTGATTTTTCAGTTTGCTTGCATATGGGTTGGTGAATGACTGATATAATGAAAGATTCTTGATGGAAAGAGAATCGTTGGATTGTTATTGTATAGGTTAGTTTTGAATAGGAATTGTTTGTTTTGTGGCAAAGAGAACAATTTTAGGGCCCTTTTAAGGCAACTGGTATGGTAATTTGAAACATTATTGATTAAGTAGAAAAGAGGATGCTCAGAAGATTGAGTCCCCGTGTCTATAGGCATCCTTGTTTCTGTTGAATATTCCTTACAATGCCATCTTTTGCTTTATCTCATTTGCTTTATTGATATCCATTCGAGTTTAATTCTTGAATTCTTTATATTTATGATGAATAATGGGAAGTTTTATTTTATAATTTATATCTATGTTTGAAGATCAGAGAAGAGATACGAAGATGTTATGAGCTCATACAAAGACTTGGGAGGGGCGTTATCTATTTGGGTTCTTCAAGAATGGGACCAAACCATCCACACTACTTGCAATCATTGGAGTTGGGTAAAGAGGCAAGTGATTCATCCCGTATTTCCATACAGTATGCGTATAAGACCCATCAGCTTTCCAAGAAACTTGACTTCATTGCAAAACACATAGTTTCAAATTTATCAGATCTCAAACAGAACTTTGAAGGAATTTTCCTGTCTTACTTAGCAGATTGCAAAGCTTTTGGACTGTACTTCGTGGACTGGGGCTGGTCCAGGCTTAATGGATGCTGTTACAAAGGGTGCACTGGAAGCAGGAAAGGCTGTTGGTGGACTTAAGATAGCAAAAGAAGCCGATGAATGGACAGCCTCAAATTTCCATCCTTACCTGCCATCAGACACTTATCTTACATGCAGGTATAATTTAGTACTGTGGATGCCTTCTTGCCTCTGTATTTTAGATGCACGAATTGGATGAACCATCTATAAATGAAATGTAGATTTTTCTCTGCAAGAAAGCATGGGTTGGTGGATGCTGCAGTTAGGAATAACACATCAGATAGGACAGCTGTGGTTGCTCTGCCTGGTGGAATTGGTACACTAGATGAGATGTTTGAGATTCTATCTCTCATTCAGCTAGAAAGAATTGGATCAAAGCTTCCAGTTCCCTTCCTTGTGTTGAACTATGACTCTTTCTACACAAAGCTCCTAGACTTCCTTGATGCTTGTGAGGGATGGGGTACTGTCTCCAAAGGAGAGGTTGCATCCTTGTGGAAGATATGCGACGGCAATGCCGATGCTTTGGCCTACTTGGCAGGTTTCTATAATCTCACCTCCTTTTAATCTCGAAACAAGCACAGAAGTGAGCTTACAAGTGCACAATGACCAGTTTCTCAGAATAAATTTCATCTAACATGAGAGTGGGATTCATGATCCATGTAACGTGGACATATACAAGAGAAATTTCTGAGAGACTGCCATACTCAGAATGGAAATTGAAAAGTTAAATCCATGAATGACTGAGAGATCATTCCTTATTTACGTACGAATTCATGTATCTTATTAGAAAAGCTTGGACTAATGCAGGTAAGCATATTCTGATACCTCATCTCACATAATGTTGTGTAAGTCTGGTTTGCCAGAGCTGGCTGTAACGGGTCGCGGTCATCCAACTCCCATATCGTTAAGGAAAAGGGAACTTGGACTTTATAAACGGGTGTACTGCACACTCTGACAGGTTGCTTTTTGAGGAGAAGGTAATAATCCCGTGACATGGCGCTCGTGGTGGTGATGACGAGGAAACTATATTGCTGGCTGGCTGGATGACGTTGATAGTATGAATAAGGTTCACAAAGGACGGTATGGAAAACGAGAGGTGCAAACATTGCTTGTTATCCTCCATTTCTGTATAAGGAGTTTGTTGAGGGCAAGGACTTGCCGCACAATAATTGCTTGGTTCACACACCAACAACTTTCAATTGAACCAGGAGGATTCTGCAAATTTGAAAACTTTCGAATATCTTTCTATCATATGGTGTTATTTTACGATAAAACTTTCCCTTTGCTAACATCTTTCAAATTCAATGGTTAAACAAACAATACGTGAATTTGTGATTCAAACTCATAAACCATGCGAGGCAATAAGATTGTCAAATTAAATTAGCATATTCCTTATCTGCATCAGCGGTAAGCTTACGTGAAAATAAAAAAGTTACCAAAATATGATTTATTTAGTGTGCCTAAACCGTGCCTTTTGCATTATTAATCAACTACTGAGTCTTCGCTAGTGTATTGTATTGTTAACTAATATTAAAGAGTTTAGCACAATACTGAAGACCCCCACTTCTTAAAAATCCCTTGGGTCCAATTTTTAGTCATAATAACAATTATTAAATTTAGTTCAATTGGACTAGTCGACTGAATTATTTTATTCGTAATATTTTACAATATATATTTATAAAAAATAGCTCTCACAATAAAACTACTTTGGGAGTAATTAGCTTTGCTCATTTATAAAGATAATTAGGTATCAAATTGAAGCTTAACGGGGGCTTTGGAAGATCATATCGTTAATATCAACGCTTATGCCGTTGATTTCTCTGCAAGAGATTTCCATGGATAAAGATGATACTAAAGATTTGCTTTCCTCTTTTTATTTTTTTTTCGTGATAAACTGAAATTTTACATTGGCTATTATTGATTTTTTACGTAAAGGTAATCATTATGTGAGTATGATTACTTGCCCAAGCGTCTTTTATTTCCATCGGCATTCGATCCGCCGACGCAAACTAAAAACGCAAGAGACTCTTCGCAAGCCAAGACCGGAGGTGGCGGCAGCGGCGGTAGACACGGCAATGGCCTTCGTTTTCACCGGATCTGCTCTGTTTTGACGGAGATAAAAGTTAAAAAATATATAAAAATATATAAAAAGATTGGGGATTAAGACTGTTGTCTTGATTTTTAAATTCTTAATTAGATATAAAAATAAACTCAGCATATATAGTTTCTATCTTGGTTTTGATGCTCATTTTAAATTATTAAATTAAAAATTTTCTTTTTATATAATAATTATATGATATTGTTTTAAAAAAAATAAATAAATTAATATATAAATTATAATTATATTCATACACTCATTCTTACCTTTCATATAATGTTTTATCATAAAAAAAAAAAGTGTGTATTATTCTTAGTCTCTGTGTTTACTTTTGGTTTTATCATTAACATACTAATTTTCGTCACTATTTTTCTTAAAAAAAAAAACTAAATTACAAACTTGTTGAAATAAAATAATTTTTTAGTGTAAATTACAAATTTATATTTGTTCTTTAATATGAAATTCAATTAGTATAATACTTTCGTCTATTATCTTCACGTTAATTTTGACTCAATAAGCTTAATTTTGGACTAATCATTGATAATTAGTCTGAAATTTTAGAATTTACTTTAAAATTTATTATTTTTTTAATTAGAATATCGGGGCGGAGTGAGGACGGGCATCCTTGCACGCGTTAAAGACAAGGCGGTGATATTGACGGTAACCATAAATATAAAAAGCAAAATCAATTAATATTGAGTGTTTTATAATGAAATATTGTACTTTATTTAGAAAATAAATAAGTAAAATGAGATTAACATACAAGAATCTTCCAAAAACACATAAATAAATAAAAATATATATAGTTATTTTGTCGTGTAACATAACCTCTTATTTTCTATTTTCTTTTTATGGAAAATATGCCGTCTCCTTCTCCCACCTATTTTAACGCTCAAATAATATTTTATATATGGAGAAAATTTTAATTAATAATTCTTTTTTTCTACCTAATTCATTCGCTTGACTTTGTGCTTGGTATCAATTAGCTCTTCGTTCAAAGATCCCCTAAATATAATGAATAAAAATTTAATCCACCCGAGTGATTACCCGTGCAAGCCTATTATTTTGGATTTTCTACCTACCTGTTACATTTTATTAGTAATCTAATAACTCAGTTTTTAGTTCCCTCCAATATATTAATAATGAATTAAAAAAAATTATAAATTCCTTTAAAGGTTTTTGGGTCCCTTTTCTTTCTCTCTCGCACTAGCTGTTTTAGATCGAAAAAACAAATGTGTTTTTAGAGTGTTGGTACGAATCCAACATGAAGAACAGTATCATCCAATGCGACTTCAATCATACACGGCAAAACCCAGGAAAATTTTGTGAATCAAACTCATAACCAACGTAAGACACCATCAAAAAGATATAACTTATGGAGCGTGCTTAAAACATGCCGTCTGCATTGTTATTAACCGACCAACGTAGAATTTTGGTCTCCATTAATGCACTTTAATGGTTTTGTACGATCGTAAGACAATGGTAAGGATACTGTAGTAGAAATCTCTTGGATCCAACTTTGAGTCCCAGTAGTTTCATGTTGTAAATGTTAGTGTTTGACTTCTATTGTACCCAGAAAAATCTTTTAAGAAAAATAAGATTTAGAAAGGAATGCTGCCATGCAACAAGAGGACAATGAGTTACCCTAACAACACCCACGAGGCGGTGTATGCTCTATATTCGGGTGTGTCCACTGCAGATTACATGCCGATAACCAGTACCGTTCACATCAAGCGGCAGCTACAATTATCTGGATTCCGCTCTTTGTGCAGCTTGTTAATGGTGACAGGAGGAGGAGCCCCGGGGGATTTTTGGTCCATCGCGGCGGGTGCCGGAAGAGAGTTACGGGCCACCGGAGTCGTCTCCCGGGGTTGGTTGTGGTGGCGCCCATTATCAGCCCCGGAACACCCATACTTAATCCAGTGCGGTTGCACATACTTCTCTGACTTTGCCAGCAACGTCATTAGCAATTGTAGGTCGATTTTACCGGAAACATATGCCAATCCTTGCGTTGCGTCGATGGCATACGACACATCTAGTTAGCCAAAGACGACAAAGGAGTTTAACCAATAAAAATCAAAACTTTTTCTTCGGATGACAAAATGAGAAGAAGAAGAAGAAGAAGAAAAATCAAAACTTAGGAAGAGAAGAAACCTACCTTGAACGCTGGCCAAAATTTTGATCATAGCCTTATGCCAACCGGGAGACGTGTCCAACGTCAAAGCACAGGTCTGCAGAGATGCATAATTCCGAAAGGAAAAACGAACAACAAATCAGCCAATTGGAAACTAAACCTTAATTTTCGAGGACATTAACACACTACTAACCATGAATTCAGGGCCTGACTCCATTTGCTCTTCCTCCAAGCTTCTTCTTCTTCTTCTTCTGAGAGAGAGAGAGAGGAATGAGCAAATTTCTTAATGGGCAACAGAAGCAGGAAAGAAGAATTAAATACTTAGGAGTCATATTCAATTAAGGAAGTTCTAAGTGATGATTAAGCACGTAGGGGGGGGGGGTTTAAACGGTGATTGGGCGGTAAGAATTTTTTCCGTATTCGCTTGGCAAAATTTTCCTTTTGGAAAAGCAACCTCCTCCTCCTCCTCCTCCTACAAATGATACAAAAGCCACGACAACAAAATCTTAACATCGAATTTGATTGAATTTTTTCTCGTCATTCGAAATCCATTATGAATATTTCAACCAAGCCTCCCACAAATGATAAAAGAAACAGTATCTCGCGGAGAATTTTGCGTCCGGTTCTAAACCGATCCGACATTTTAATTTTTCCAAAAACCGTTTGTCGTTCATTTCATCTTCCGGTTGCCCGCCTAAACGACGACGTGTTGAACTCACTCATCCACACTCTCTCTACTTTGTATATTGTTTTTTTTTTTTTCGGCTTATCAGGTTTAGATGGGCGCGGGCGAGTTGGACCGTTGAGGAACTCTCTTAGACGCGGCACGGAGAACGACGGCGTTTTGGGACAGAGCGTCTCAAATTTAATGGCTTTCCAATACATTTAAATTTTGAAGTTTCTCGATATTACTCTTACTTTCCGTGAGCCGAAAAAAGAAAAAAGAAAAAGAAAAAAAAACAAGAAGAAGAGGAAAAAAACAGAGAAAAAAGAAGGAGGAGGAGGAAGAGGAAGAGGTCGAGCATTGCGTTACGCTACGCTACGGTAAAGATATAAAGTCTATTGCGTTACGCTTCATTTTAGCCTCTCGATTCGATTTGTTTTGGGAATAATTAGTTCCACTTATCGTGAAATATTAATTATGTTTCTTTGTTATTATCTTTTTTTTTTTTTTTTTTGTGGTTGTGGTTCAATTGATGGAGTTAATTTCTACGATTTTTATTTTGTTTTAGGATTTCTTTTGTGTGCCTGTGAAGATAATTTTTACTACGTCTAGCAAAACAATTATGCATCGGTTCAGGTTTTTTTTTTTTTTTTAAATAAAAAATTTAACGGAGTTAATTTTTGAGATTTTTTTTTTTTAATTTTATTATTTTCTGTTTGTTTTAGATGTTTGTGATTTTGATCATTCGTTCTCCAATTGAAGATAATTTTCACTACTACGTCCGGCAAAACTACTAATGGATTTTGGGAGTTTTCTAGGGGATCATCAAGGATCGGGTCTGTTTTGCGTAGCTTAAGCTTTCGAGTTGAATGATTTCTTTGTCGTAATACCACCAAGAGGTCTATTTTGAAGGGCTTTGAGTCCGAGTCTCAGTTGGAGTTAACTTACAATAAAAACAGAAACAAATATTTTGCTATTTGCTTATGCTCCTACTTTCTAAATTTCAATTCACTTTCAATTACTGCGCACAGTGAAAGTACCAGAAGAGTTCTATCTGTTAATTCTGATTTGTGGGCGTGGCTTCAAGTGTGGGTTCCGTTGCTTCTTTGGTCCGAGTTGACATCTTTTCTTTTTTGTCTACAAATTGTTCTTCCTTACATTTGATAGATAATCAATATTTTTGTCTACATGAATCTTCATTATTTAGAATAATTTCACTCATTTAAGTCTCTGTCAATGGTTCAAGTATGGGGTTATTAAATTCCTTGTTGAATATTTCTTTGTTTAAATTTTCCAAAGCATCCAGGTTTCACAAACAATCTTTCTGTACGTGTATAATTGCGAAGAAGAACACAAATGTTTGGTCATCTTCCTGCCGAAGTGCTACAAGAAATCCTGTTCAGGCTTCCTGTTAAAAGCCTTGTGCAATGCACCTGTGTGTGCAAGTTGTGGAACTCTCTTATCAAAAACCCCACCTTCATTGCTGTCCACATGCACAGAACCAACCGTACCATAGGTCCCCTGCTCCTTGCTCGAGTATGCAGTAAGATGCAAAAATATTACTTTCTTCAAGAACACTATTATCTCCATTTTGACAATGAAAATATCATTTCCTACAAGCAGCTTTCACTCCCAATTTCTCCCTATCATGGCAATGATAATTTCCGGGTGATTGATTCTATTAATGGTGTGATTTGCCTTGCGGATGATGTTGGAATAATCAGCTATGACTATATCCTGTGGAACCCATTTATTGAGAAATATTTGTACCTTCCAGAACCCAAGTTTAGATATTTGCTTTATGGCCCGTTAGATCTCTTTGTAGGGTTTGGGTATAGTTCTGAGGCCAATGACTTTAAAGTGTTGAGAATGGTTGAGCTTGAAAGCCAAAATTGTGGCCTTCGAGTTGAGGTCTTCTCACTTAATACTGGTACTTGGATGGATATTACCACAGTGGCACCCAAGGATACTCACATTGTTCGGCGTAGCCCTCAAGCATTTGTTAATGGGGTTATCCATTGCATTTGCTTTCGGCGTGATGGAAGACCATCCCAGAAATTGGTTGTTGGGTTTGATGTGGGCAACGAGTGTTTTTGTGAGATCATGTTGCCAAAAGAATGTGTCCGAACTTTTGAGTTGTCTATTTCCAAATATAAGGATTCGACAATTGCTGCCTTTCAAATGTGCATTGATGGCCCCAGGAAGTGCAATGTATGGGTTATGAAAGAATATGGTGTGGTGGAGTCATGGACTAAAATTTGGACTATCACTGGGCCAATAGGAAATCAATTGGTCTTGCCTGATGACATCCTTGTGCCTGCTGGCTTTAGGTTGCCCCCAAACATGTATAGAGGATATAAATGGCATAAGGCATTGGGGTTCACTGCAAATGGGGACGTACTACTTGAAACAGAAAGTGGAAGTATTTTGTCCTTGGACATCAAAACACAAGAGACAAAGGGTTCAATATGCAAAGGACAGGGCTATCAATCTTTCATAACTAGTCATGTGGAAAGCCTAATGCTACTGGACAAAGTAAATAGAATTGGGCAAGGAGATGTTTCACGTGTCGCCGATGGTACCCTCAGTGGAATTGATGTGGGTAATGATGATACAATTTCTGGGAGAGATGCAAATCGCAAACAGTTCAAGCTCTGAGAGTGATGACTAATGCAGTGAAACCTATTTGTGCGCATAAGGCAAACAAGGTTAGACAAGTACGCTGCTAGCATTCCAAAGTTGTTTTTGATGTTTACAATTATATTTCCTTTGTGCTTGTTACTTGCCATGGATGAAATATATGTTAGAATTTGTAAATGCAACTGCATACTAGTAATCTCTTGCTCGAAATGAATGGCTGCCATCATAGCATATTAGTACATATGCACACTCATATACACATTTGCAACTTTTATCCTATCTACTGTATTTGTGCTTTGTAAAGTGGTTTGTGTTTTTGGATTGATTTAGCTCGTCAAATATATGTGTGTTGGTGTATGTGCGCATGTGTTCTAAATGATTGTCATTGTTTTGGATCACTCCATTGGTAATCATCCTGATTGCGCTCAGGTCTGTTTGGACAGATATTGCTGTTTCTACAGGAAACTTCTAATCACTGGCTAATGGCTATTGATTCTTTATCCGGAATGATTTGACTCACTCTTTGCACCATTACATTTAATAAGTGTATATAAGAATTCACCAGTGATATGACGGTCTAGAAAGTCCCAACTATTTCAGAGGTTGATTTAAGAGGAACCAATTTAGAATTCCAAAAGGGGATTATGTAGATAATTTATCTGTTTGAGTTTATTTTCTTCCTTCTGCAGTCAGGCAATTCAGGGAAGGCAATGCACAATGCCAGGGTATCACTTTTAAAGCCATGAATAATCAAATTTACTCAATGACCAAATAGTTCATTACCTTAGAGTGCTTACATATTTCCCATACCGTAGACATATTTTGATCACACAATATGCTTTAGAACTTCTGCTACTTAAGATTGGCTTTTAAATAACTAAACTTGCTGAGAATTATGTGCTAAACAACAGAAACTTGTTCCCATATTCTTCTCTTTCCGTTGTCAGATATTTG
Source organism: Bruguiera parviflora (assembly GCA_019804595.1). Lineage (NCBI taxonomy): Eukaryota > Viridiplantae > Streptophyta > Magnoliopsida > Malpighiales > Rhizophoraceae > Bruguiera > Bruguiera parviflora. The sequence goes on along the minus strand of CM034049.1, from coordinate 598,509 downwards.
CCATATCTATTTCGAAATTGCTTGCTCTCTTTCTTTTGGTGGACTGTACTTTGGGGATAGGGAGAAAAAAAAAAGACAGATAAGGTTATATCAAATCATCATTGTGAACTGTAGCTACTCTATAAAAGGGAGTCTAAGCTCACAAGACTCTCGTACTGTATAGTCTCGATAATGTTAATATATGCAGTTTTACCCTTGTTTTTACACAAGTGTTTTTGTGATTGTCTATCCTGATGAGTTTGGACAATTTAATCCTTCATGGGTTTAATTGCTGATCCAAAGGGGCTTAATGATTACTATTTTGTGAAGACTGCAATGGTAGTTTCATACCTTGATAACTTCTTGCCCTATCCTATCCAGTTTCAGAAGGAGACCTTGTGTGTTGCTTTTCCTCGATTTTGTTGTTGTTCTTCTCTTCGTTCTCTCTGTTTTTTTTTTTTTCTTTTCATTTTTTGACTAATTTGACTGCTGTGCGAAACATCTGTTGTACTTATTTATTTCTCAGCAACAAAACCACACAACCCGTGGACCATAATTTTCTAGATTTTCTTTGTGCATGTTTTGGTTGCTTCTATAAACATACTTATCAAAGATCAGTAGCTAACCAATCTCTTATTCCCTGCAGGTTAACACGAAAGCACGTGGTTTTGGTGGGCATTGGGTGGCATGCATCTTTGATTTTGAAGCAGCTATAGTTTTGAATCTTGTTCATATTAACTGCTATGTTACTCAACATTGTCAATGAGTTCTCTGGTCTAATGTTAGCTTTTATATCTTCAAGGCATGAAGCATGTTACTCGGCATTCTTCAACTTCCTATTTGGATGGAAATTGAAAATGCTTGCGTTTGCAGTAATACCTTAATAATTGTGCTTTTGAGGTTTGATCTACTAGCCGGCATTGAATTTAGAACATATTGGGGATAAAAGCAGAAGAAATGGTATGGATAAATCATGGTGGCGGCAGATATGCGACTATGCAGAATGTTTTACTGCCGATTAGGTCTGCTGCTCAGGGAACATTGCACTGTTGGTGTAAGTATTGACAACTTCCTACTGAAGTCCAAAATCCAAATAAAATCTTCGGGGCTTGGAAGTCTGATACATATACTTGGTGTTCGTCACGAACGGTTCAAAATAGAACAAGAATGCTTATGGGTTTGCCTTGTCCGACCTGACCCGGTTTCGGAACCGCTAAGTTAGTGAATGGGAACCTGCCATGGCTTGAGGGCCCTGCTTCCCCTTCCATCTCTGTCGAAACAGAAAAGCAGAAGAAAAGGCTATGGAGATATAGAAATGAGCAAATCCAACAAAAAGGGGGTAAGAGAAACTGATCAAAATAGGCCACGAAATTTTCCTATATATGCATACTGACAATGTCCGCATCAAAATTGTGTTAAACATGGATAAAAGCTTGCCTATATCCATTATAACCAGCCATAACACTGGAAAACAAGAAACTGGAACAATGGGTGCCAGTGATCCAAGACCATGAGTTATCCATTCGGACCGTTACAACCCATATACAGGCACATAAATACACGTAGACACCCAAAAAAAAAAAAAAAAAAGTGTCACAAGCTTAACTTAGAGTCCATATGCTTAGAGACTAAACAAAAAGATTTGTCACTGTTCTATGGAAGATATATATCTAATCTAAGCCCGGGAAGGATAGTCGCGATGAAGTCCAAATCTATAATATGTTCGTCCATGGGGATATAAATGGATCACAGGATAGCTTGGGGGATATTGATACTGATACTGATACTGATGGTGCTGGAAGCCACTTCAAAGAGGGTTCGCCAAGTTCTGATTTCCTGCCTCAGCCCAGCAAAGATCTGCATGTTTCCCTGCTTTTGCCAGCAGCCTTAGGATACTTCGTGGGTCTACCCTACCAAAAATGTATGCCATCCCTTGCTCAACATCTATGCTGTAGTTAGCCCCTAAATACAATACATCATCGAATATTAGACATCCGCTTAATTTTATCAATCCAATAAAATTGAATAATTATTACTATGATAATAACTATAAGAATGATTATGACAGAATAAAAAGATAAGAGTACCCTGGATTTTTTTTCAACACTTTGTTGATTGTCCCATGCCATCCGGGGAACTGGGTATTTATAGGTTCCTTCATCATTCTTAAAATAGAAACGATGACTATATAGTATGTGTGTATACTTAATCCTGTGGCAAGTAAAAGCTCATATGTTTATTGTAAATACACATATGGTAAGGCAGTAAATTTAATTGGATACTTCAGCCTGAAAGCTCTCTTTATTATCATATACGTTTAGAATCAACTAATTGCTTTCCTTTTTTCTAATTGTTTTTTTTTTTCTTTTTCCCGAGACAATGGAGCATGTAAGATTAGACCATCAAGGAATTTAGTTTCCTTACAAGAACGTGGAGACAAGGATTTGAGGAAATACGGAGGCAATCCACAATGAAATTTAATTAGGGCAGAGATCGTTGCTCATGGTTATGCCCTTTTTTAATCTCTAGACACTTTTGCCTTTAACTTTACTTCGCCGCTTTCTATTTTTGGGGGAATTATAAAAGTGTTTTCCATTATTGAAAAGGAAACCGTATGTTAGCCCTAAAAAGTTGACACAAGAGGTTTTGACCAGACCAACATTCCTCTAGTCCATAGCATTAGTTAGACGAGCTTGGCCAACTTTAAGTGGTGTATGATTGTCATGACCGATTAATCCTCGCCGCCATTCCCATTCTAACTGAAACTGAATCTAGTTAGAATCGAAATTGAGAATCAGTTCCACGATTTTGATTAGAATCCAAACCGTGTGGGGAGAGATGATCCGATTCCAATCTGTACCCTTTAAAAATCAGAACTGAAATCGCGCAAGAACCAAACTAAATCCGGGTTGAAATAACAACCGAAGGTTCGACAAGAGAAGATATAATGTTCAAAACTGGACCAACATCCAAACCGTAACTAACTAAGAATCAAAAGTGGGAAGTAGGAGTCTAGACCAGACGTGAAACTGGGACCCAGCTTGATAAATTGCTAATGACCGTCAGTAGCAACTGGTTCAACAGTTCCTCGGAGAGCCGATTAGAAGCAAAACCCGAGTTATTTACAATTTGTTATTTAAAGGTAAAGGACAGCACATTCTTTTCTCAAATTATTATTATTATTTTTTTAAATTATCAGGTGAACAAGTAAACTAGGCTTAACATCTGTCACCGCTTAGTTTCACATCATATGCTGATTTAATCTAGGGCGTACCTAACAGTTACTCTAGTAGAAAACAAAGGACCTGTCAACAACTTTTTCTTCGAGAGACAATTGTTATTCAAGCTTGCAGCATTCTTTGGAATCTGTATGAATTTATGTATTACATTCTCTCCATAATGGCAGTCTACAAAAAGTTTGAACATATCCTCCAGAATTTTATCAACGAACAGAGGGAAAACGGCCATTCTTGGATTTCTCCAGGGACTCGCGGAAAAAAGAGAAGGCCCCTTTCAGCTCATCTGGAAGAGGGACAGAAAGAGGGAGAGCCAAAGGGGGTTGAAAATGGAGGTCCTGCTTGTATCCCACGGATAAGGAATGAGCCAAGGCTGGTTGCTGCTTGTTAAGCCCTTCAATTATAAATGAGAATGCCCCGAATGTGAGGCAGCTTTGAAGAAGTGCTTGAGGTGCGCCTGCCCCAACACATTAAGAACATGTAATGCTCAAACCCACTGTTACACAAGTTTGATAAGTCTTGCATTTTTGAAAGAGATTAAAGACCAAGCATAACTTATTGCTATTATTAGCACACAAAACATCCATGCTCTGCACTTTGTTGATCAATTTACATGATAAGTTTGAAACAAAAGAGGTATATTCAGTTATTAAACACTGAAGTTCATAACTATAGTTGTGCAGAACTCCACATCAAAGGAAAATAGGGTGGGGAAAATAACACTGCTAAAACAAGACCAAACAAAGGAGGGCGAAATAGTGCAGGGACAAAAATATGTCTCGCATCATTTTTTCCAGTGCAACAGAGAAATGAAGCTTATGATTGTCTTTTAAAATCACATACCTGGAAAGCTTAGAGCAAGACCAGTGCAACAGCCAGCTACCCCAGCATTGATTACTGAAAAGAAAGAAAGCACTTTAAAACCATCAAGTAATGTGGAAGAATTAGGTCCACAGTTGTAGAGAACCCATACCATCATCCTTCCCTCGCAGTCTCTTCAAAAAGCAGACAACCAAACTGTGTACTCCAGACAAAACAGCGAATGTCTGATACAGCCAATGATGTAAATGTAATTAACCCTACTGGCTAAGAAATTGGAAGGGAAATGGGGTCGATTGCAAAAATGTAGAAAGTAGAAAAGGAACTTCTGAGAACTTTAATGCAAAAATATAAACCTATGTCCTGTCAACCATGCAACTTATTCATTTCATCACCACATTCCTAAAAATCAGACACATCTGTCAGATACTTTTTAATTGATACAGCAATATTACTCGCAAGAGATGGATTCCTTTTCCCCCTTCAGCACCACACAATTAAATATTTTCTCAAATCAGCAATATATCAAGTATTCTTCAACATCATACCTTGGCATAAGAACCTGCCTCAACAACTGATCCTTTAAATCCATGCTTCTTGATCAATCCTGAACCTGAAAACACATTTGTATAGGTAATTCTGAAGCACAGTCATACCTCTAAACAATGCAAGAAAACAACAATTTCTAATAGACAGATCTAATGGCATAAAATTGTCAAACCCCATAGCATCCAAGTAGTAATGCTGGCTTAGCCAAATTCAAAAGTCAGCACGAATGTCCAATTCTTGAATTTCCACATGCAAAAACATGGCTTCTAATCACAAGTGGATGCATTGAGTAAAAAACCACTAGGATCCTATCTCTGACTCTCCCATATTTGTATAACTCAATGGCAACCCAAATGCATAAAGTATGCTGCATTTTACCAGCAATAGAAGAGTATGACCATGTCAATAAAATCAGGCACAACAACAAGTTCTGTACATATGAATTACCTTGTGCCTTCCTCAGCCTACTACCTTGAATAGAGCACCCAGGACACTATAGCTTTAAACTTGTGTCCGAATACACAAGCAAATCAAGCAAAATGGTGTCCTTGACAAGATTTTCATTGCAAATGAAATGATGGAAGAATAATCTCCCATCCATGCCATGACACAAAGAACATGCTAGCACAACTTTTCCAGGTCATGTCTGCATTCAATACAATTCCAATGCTCACATTCAAGTAATCTAGTGAATAGTGCAACTTAAATTTAATCCTATTTTTGGTGAATACCATAACTTTTTCTTATCACAGAAGCAAAATGCCTTGAGCAGTCTAAGCATGAGTTGATAGAAGATAAACATCATCACTATGGATAACTGCTTTCAGTTTGAAGATAAATTTCTCCATGTCTGAATAAGCTACCCTTTCCCATTTTTTTTCTTTCTCCTGATAAAAACTTGGAATCTGGAAATCCGTACTTCTCCTTCACACTGATACAAACCTCTCTCTCTCACTCTCTCTCTCTCTCTCTCTCCACTTTGTATGTCAAGCTGTAACATAGAGTAGGTAGGAATCCCAATCCCAAAACCTTGTAAGCTGAAATAGAATAACTCAACGTTAAGGGACAAAAGTTCATTCCCTTTACAGTCCTCACCCACCCAACAAAACCCCACCAGTGAAAAAGAGAAGGAAAAAGAACAAAAACCATTTAGGCAAAAACTTAGCATCAAATCCTCAAGAAAGTCCCTCCAAAAATCCTGGACTTCACACACAGAGCTCAAAGTCTCAAACTTTCTCAAACTTTAATGACTACCCTCCCTAATACCATCATTAACTCGCCCAAATCAAAAACAATTTCAGCTTTAATTACTTCTATCCAGAGCTTATCCCAAACAAACAAAATTCCCAAATTTACGAGACCATTTGCGGCTGTGAATGTAAGGATGTAAGAGAGAGAGAGAGAGAGAGAGAGAGAGAGAGACCAAATCCAAAGATGGAGCCCATGACGGCGCCGCTGGCGGAGTCGGCAGCGAATCGGAGGAAGCAGGCGGCGGGGGAACTGGATGGAGAGGGAACCAACGCATTGGATGACGAAGTATTAGCAGTAGTGATGGGGTTAGGGTTTTGGTTGTTGGCTGCCTCTTCGTGATCGGAATCGGAATTCGCCTTTGGAGCATCCGCCGCCATCACTTTCTATTCCCTCTCCCTCTCTCCGTTTTCTTTCTTTTCTTTCTTTCTTTTTTCTTTTTTCTTGTTTCTGTTCTCTGTAATCTAATTCTTATCCATCATTAAAAAATAAAAATAAAATCCCAAACTCAAAAGTGAGTGACCTTTTTGTCTGTTCACGTGCGAATCCCCCTTTCTTAGACAAATCATACGACACCGTTTTTTCCAATCATGCGACATCCTTGTACCTGGTCACATACTCCTCGGTTGGTTCTCTAAATAAAGCCCAATTTTAAACACAGATTTATATTATTAAATTTTAATTATTAGTTATAATTAAAAATTAATAATTAAATAATATAATATATTTTTGTAATAGAATTTTCGTCAAAAAACCAAAAAAAAAAAAAAAACAAAGAAAAGAAAATGTCAAAATACAAGGAAGCCACAAATAAAATATGCAGGAAGATAAATTGAAAAAGGGGATCAGTGTTTAAAGCCAGGATAGGCTCACCAACATGTAAGCCCCCAATTCTCTCAAACTGTATTATCACAAAATTCTCAGAGAACATGCAACTCCTGAAGGGAAAGAACATCTGCACTGGTAGAGTTTATCTGCTTCTCCTCGGAATTCTCATCCAATTTAATGGTCATTTTCCAGTCTAATTCTCTCCGCAACCCTTTTAATGACATTGAGAGAGAGAGAGAGAGAGAGAGAGAGAGAGAGAGAAATCAGACTTCATGAAGAAAACCTATAACTCAATTGTGTAAAGAGAGAAAAAAAAAAAAAGAAGGCCATATCAATACAAGAATACTCATTATCAAGCTTGAAATCCAAGGCATCAAACACTTTCAAAAAAAAAAAAAAAAAAACCTTCACAGACGGATCCAGAACTTCCATTGCTTCACCCTGACCGTCTGACCCATTGGTCTTTCACTGTAAATTTCCAACCAAAAACAAGACTCAAAATAAATACGCTAAAATGGAGAATGACCCTGTTGCAAAAAATAACCGAAGAGCCCAAATCAGAACAAAAGAACATAAATCCCACTCTACTAAGCCACATTTCCACGCTAGAACAAAACAACTTTCAAAAACCAAAAATGGGTTTCATCTTTTCTTATTCTTTTCTCTATTCTTTGATACGAGCCTTGACCGGCGGGTCCTCCGGGGCAGATGCTCTCTGCAACTGACTTCATGGCTATGTCTTCGATCTCCGCGGTCTTGACTCGCTTCTTGGGTTTCTTGCGATCTCGGTAGAGATAGAAAGCCGGCTGGCTTTTTCTGTGTTGTGATTGTGAGGTAGGGGAAAGCGACCGTTGAGGAAATTTTGAATATTCATGTAGGAATTTTGTTTTTTTTTTTTTTTTTAATTTTGGTTTTGGGATATGAATCAAGAAATGACAATATTGACCCTACCCAGGAAGAAATGAAAGTACGTGCATATATTGATTCGAGAGAGGGCCAAGGACAAATCTGTCCATCCCAAAGGATTCAAAAAAAAAAATAACCGTTAGGCTCCGGACATTTGTAAAAATAACGTACACATTTATAAGCTCACATAATGCTTGGATTATTCATGTATCCAACCAAAAATTTTTAAGTGACCAAATGCATGTAGTTATCAATTTATTATATATATATATATAATTATATATATATATATATAATTATATTATATTATTTTTATTTATTTTTTGTTTCTTGTTCAACATAATTTCATGAAATTTATTCATGAAATATATAGTGATGCCTTGGATCTAATTGTTTAGAGTATAAATTTTATTCATTAGAATATGTATCTGGTGATTTTTTTTTTTAAAGGGATAAAAAGGTGGACTTCTTTTTTTTTTTTTTTTTTTTTTGAGCAAACTTCAAATGATTTCAGTGAATTCGAATCATAAATTGATAATCAGCAATAACCTTCATTGTAAGTTGACTCAATTTTTACCGCATCTTAATGAAACTGCTGATTTATCAATTTACATGATCGAGCAAATATCCAAAGAGGGGCGGCTTGGCTTACGCATGACTTGATGTCATTCATTCATTCATGATATCTATCCTGTCTTGCCTTTTTGCCTTTTTCACTTACTTCAAAAATGTCGTAAACCCAATGGATTTCTTTTATTTTATTTTGCTCCACCTACCCCAACTTTGTATTCGTCTTGTGGATTGAGACCCAACTAAAGCATCTCTCTCTCTCTCTCTCTCTCTCTCTCTCTTTTCAATGATTAGATCATTTTACAATTATAGAATGGCTTCCTGGGCTCAATTATTTTTCCACATAAAAAAGAGGGGCCAACAATATTTCATGCATGCATGCATTGCTTGGCTCTTTTTTCTCTCTCTTTTTTTTTTGACACAATCCAAAAAATTTATTCCAACATCTTCCTCAGAGATATGCTACATCTTGCATTACTTGTTGGAGGTGATGCTCGTCAAGCGAGGGCACAGGGCCAAATAACTTCACCGTTCTTGAATCTTGAATTTTCCACAAGCGATTGGCACAATGAAAAGAGGGTCGGTTTTGTATAGGTTGCCATGCAATTGTAATTGTGATTTGATAGTTGCGGCGTTAGGTGTCACATTGATCCGGTTGGGAGTGTTCAGTTTTTTTTTTTTCAATTATTTTGCATGAAAAATAATTTTAGTAAACAGGAGTTTTACTCGTTGAGATGGGAAGTGAGTCTGCAGAAAATTCTTAATTTTTCACATAACATAATAGAAAAACTATATAAATAAATTAAATTGTGATATATATATATATATATATATATATATATATATATATATTCAGATCCATAAACATAGGATTCGGATAGGAGGGTTAAGTTCCATAAATGATAGAACACTGGGTTAAGGGGCATACCCCATGCTTATGCAGTACTTTTGGTTGTTGTCGGAATGCTTGCATGGTTGTGCAGAAAATACACAGATAATCGTATTCTCTCCTACTTTCTACGGTACTTGGTTACACCGGTTGGATTAGTCGAAGATTTGTATTATAAAAAAAAATAATTATTGTAATTTATTATATTTAGATAATATTTTAAATTGAATATTCTTTTTGTTTAGTGTTTTTTTTTTTTTTTTTGGCTTCTTTGCATACACTATCGTTACAAAGATAAAGCTTTCAAAATAAAACATATAAATTTGTTAGAAAGACGAAAAAATCATAAAATATCAGATAATATCCCTATTTTTTTTTTATAATTTTCACACGTCAAAAAGGCAAAATATAATATACAAAATATTCTCAGTTGAATATGGATTAGTTGCGCAAAAAACGGCAGAGTTGGTAAGGCAAAATTATTTATTTATTTATTTATTCATATTTTCTGCAGACAGTGAAACCTAATATTTTTTTGTCCAAGTGTCCCCACCTAGAAAACGCACCGATCTATCATTTCACCGGTCCCGGCCCTCGCCGGGGAGACGCGCGGGCCGGTTTGTTACTTCCCTTCCTCCATTTATTTTTCTTATTCGGAGACTCGTTAAAATTAAATAATAAAAATAAATTATTTTATCTATATCAAATTTATAATTTTTTAAAAAAATTAAAACGAAAATTTCAAATATAAAAATTTAAAATTTTAACCGTATTATTCCCCGAGTGACTTTTTCTTTTGCATTTTCACAAAATAAAACAAGCACAAGTCTAATATTCTCGCGAACGCATTCCGAAAAGGGTCTAAACAGAGGTTGGATGGAGATGACGCCAAACTGAAATTATTTTTGTGAAAAAAAAATATTATTATTATTTTTTTTTATTTTAATTTTTTAGTTAGAAGGTAATTAGGTGAAATGTACAAATAAATATGATAAAATATGTGATAAAATATTATTATATTTTTAATAATTTATTATATATTTAATTGCCTTGTTGCACATTTTATTATTTTAAGAAAATTTAAATTTAAAAATAAAATTTAAACAAAGAAATTATTTGTATTTGAACCTCTGTCTCTTCTCTGTCTATGTACTTTTTTCGATTCCAAGAAATATCAAAACCCATCAATTTAGATTAACAAGAAATAAGAAATACACATGATACAACCTACGCTCGCTTAACAAAACACCCGAAAAAAGCACACTATAAATATTAAAACCGATTTATTTAGATTAATGCAAAATTCATCATTATTTCTATTTTGCCAATGAATATTATAAATAAATATTAAATAGACAAAAAAAAAAGTTTAGTACTAGAATGACGTGTGCATACAAGAATTATAATCTTATTTATATACAATTAACTAATTTAATTATAATTTTTAGACTCATATTATTTTTATATCAAAAATTTACGTTTCAAATTTGTATTTAAGTAATATTTAAATTATCTTAACATTTTAATCAAATTATTTTTAGTCAGACTTAAAATACGTCATTGGCTAGAAATTTTAGGAGAATTGATTAATTTAATTTGACCCATTCGAATTTGTTTATAAATACTTTCGATACGTACCCTCCAATCGTTGTCTTGGGTACTTCACTGTTTCGTACTTATCCCACTAATCGAAATATACAGGAGCTTTGCGCATGAGCTTGTCTATATGTATCTATATATAGAGATACACCCACACGAGGATATAGCTTAAGCATAAAGTGCAAAATTATACAGAGGCTTTGCGACAAGTTGTGTAGGGAAAAAAAAAAAAAAGGTATATTTTCAGTTATTGTCTGTCTAGCTAGGTACTTGTCTTTGTTTGCTTGCTTTTACTTCCAGTGACAAAAGCGAGAGAAGGAAGAAGAGCTTGAATCACCAACTGGGTTCTTTCCAGATCTTGGATTAGATTCACAGATTCTTCCCAACTCAGTTTGACTTTGCAGCTAAAGGCAAATTTGGACCATACCCACCTTTCTGTTTTTTTTTTTTTTCCTCTCGGCTTAGCTTAATTTCATTAAGGTCTTGTCTACTTCTTGTGCTTTAGAGGAATTCCGAAGAGAATTGAACTTTGTGTGACGAACCTGGTCTGCTGTGGCATCTCTGGCTTTAGTCACTTTCTAGTTTTATTTTTCTCTTATTTCTTTTTCCCTTGAGCTCAATTTGATTTCAGTTGAAGCTTTTGCAGTAGAATTATGGTGGGTTGCTCCAGAATTTTGTATCTGGGTGTGGATTACTTTATTATTATTATTATTATTTTGGCTTTTCATGTCTCACTCCCCTTGGATTCCGCCTTCTGCGTGGAAAAGTTGGTAGCTTTATTGGAATCTGGTCATTTGGCTTAACTACTCATGGGTCTTGCTTGCTTTTGAGTTTCTTGGTTTTGGGTCAAGAGAAGTTCAAGGAAAGTTTCACTTTTGGGGACTTTAGCTTCTGGATTTTTGAGACTGAGATTGTTATGCTGAATCTTATACTTCAGTTTTGAGTTTTAGACTTCAAATTTGTTCATCCTGAAGTTAGTCTTATTTCGCAGTTCTTGATCATCTGTCTTAAAAAAATCTTGTGCTTTCCTCATATCAAGGTACTTTTGAGGTCTCAATAATTAGCTTAAGGTTCATGCATAAGGGCTACCCTCTGCATTTTGGCTCTTGGAATTAGATAATTCTGTTCTCTCGTCCGATACTAGGGTCTAAATCTGTGAATTTGGTTCTGGGTATGTTCTGAGTTCTGGGGGACCTGGTTTTGCATCTATGATTCTTTTTTGTGAAAATCCTACTTGGAGAGCCAGAATAATCCTCCTTTTGGTTAGATTTCTGGTTTTGAGATTGAGTAGGGAAAGAATGCAGTTTCTTCTTTTAATTTTTGGGTTCTTGTTGACATCATTTGATTCTTCAAGTGGATTTTGTTTTGTGTTTTGCCAGGTCCAAGTTCAACAAATTGTAATGGATTCCCCTCAATCTGTTGTGTCACCATTGAAGAACTCTACTGCTGCTGCTGAGCCAGTGAAGCACAAATCTGATTACTCAGTTTGGAGTTCTGACGGCTCCTCAAGGGTAACTGAGGTTGCCAGCAATGAAGCTTTGGCTGGCAATCTGGAAAGCTTCATTGGTGTCCTTGAGGTTTACATACACCAGGCCAGGGACATCCATAACATATGCATTTACCATAAGCAAGATGTTTATGCTAAGCTTTGCCTGACCAGTGAGCCTGAAAACACAGTCTCCACCAAAATCATCAATGGCGGTGGGAGGAATCCTGTCTTCAATGAGAAGCTTCGTCTAAACGTTAAGACTGTAGATTGCTCACTCAAGTGTGAGATATTCATGATGAGCAGGGTGAGGAACTATCTTGAGGACCAGTTATTAGGGTTGGCTTTGGTTCCTTTGTCCGAAGTACTGTTCATGAATGGGAGGTTGGAGGAGGAGTTTTCTCTTTCTTCAACAGATTTGTTCCACTCTCCAGCAGGGTTTGTTCAGCTATCTCTTTCCTATAATGGTGCTTCGCCAGAAGTGATGGCTATTCCTTCTGCCTTAGCATCACAATTGACTGTACAGGACTCCGATTCAGTGCCTAGTAATCTTGAAAAAATTGAATTCCCAGATCCAAATATTGTGAAAGAGAACCAGATGATGGTTTCAGAGTATTTTGGGCTCCCAGGTCCCAGTATGGACACTGCAACCTCTGAGAGCCTGGTTACATCTGACACTGAAAATCAAGTTAGTTCAGAAGTGGGTGTTCTCCTTGTGGAAAGCTTCTCAGCTGCTGCTGCTGATTCTGTCCAAGTTCCCAAGTGTGATTCTCCTCCAACTAGCGAATCCACCAATGGTATTTCTTCTCCTTCTCTTGCTGCAAGCTCAGAAACTTCTGATGCTCCAGAAGCCTTGAAAACACCAAACCAGGAGCAGAAGTCAGCCCAGAAAGAGAAAAAGGTTTTTGATGTTAGAGATGGTGAGAGTGATTCCTCTGGTAAATCACCCAGTGAGAAAATCTCAAAGCCTCCAATCAAGGTCAGCATTGAGCCGGAGCAGAATGTGGTCCAGCAGGACATAGTAGACATGTACATGAAAAGCATGCAGCAATTCACTGAGTCATTGGCAAAGATGAAGCTTCCTTTGGACCTTGATAGTGGACCGACCAGTTCAGGAAGTTCTAACTCTGATCAGAAGATGAGCACAGCTAAAAATGCTGGTTCCCGTGTGTTTTATGGCAGTAGGGCTTTCTTCTGAGGTTTTAGTTCTTCTGGTTCAGAAGAAAACACACAGGTGACTGTAGTCTATAGAATGGAGACTAATCCTAATAGTGCACTGTAATAATGTATCATGCAGTGTGGTGTTTCCCTTTTGTGTGCTGAGAAGCTTGGAAGACTGGAAACTCATGACTCTGTATGTTGTATCACCTATGTTCTATGACAGATGCTGTTAGTATACTTGAAAAATTGCCCTTTTCATATTCTTGTCTTTTTCCTCCTTGTTTTGACTTTCAACAATGATGAACTTATAATTTCATCCAACTATTGGCTAATAATGAATGTTAACATTGTGGTGACCTTAATGGTCCCACACTCACATGATTATTTGAGGCAGAAAGTCCAACAAGGTGAAATGCGTCTGTGTTTTGCTTTGGGTCATCATCAATAGTTGAGTCCTTGGACCCTGATTCACTAGAATTCCATGCTACCTGTAATTTTTATCTTCAACAAAACTTCTTGTGTGCCTGTGCAAACCATATGATTTCAACACATTCTGATAATTTCTATATCTTCTTTTAAAGCTTGCATCAGATTTTAGGCAAAATATTGCTTTATGAATATGGAATCCATCACAGTATCATCAAACCTTGAACGTATTTGAAGGGCTTGTACAATAATAATGATGGAGATAAACTGAGAAAATGAAAAGAACACATAATTATGGAGACATTTTCCAATGCACTTAGTTACATTCAAAATATTAGATGGGTACTTCAGTTATTTCATTTGATCTGCTGATCATGTGCCTCCTGCAGATCCATGCAATCTGCCCATTATCCCTATATCTCACCCTCCATAATCCAAACTTCTCTGCAAAATCTTTTCCAGTTGAGCATCCACGGCCCCTTAAAAAATCCACCACCCATTGCTGTGCTGCTCTTAGATCTTGTTGAATGCCCCTTTCTGCAGCTCTGCTCCTGTTCCTGCTTCCCTCTATATGTCCCGCAGCTGCAGCCCCTACAGCTCCGGCAGCAACTGCCCCTGCTGCCCCATACATAAGAGAAGAGCTGGCTAGATGAGCGGCTTCTCTGCTCAAATCTGGTATCATTTCTCCCATTCCAACAGCCAGATGGGCTCCTATCTTGAGAGCAAACGTTACCAATTTCATGAATTTCTTCATGTATGGAGCCAAATATTGCACTGCCCTGTTGTCAACCTGCATCATTTCACAACCAATCTGGTCTTCGACAACATGCATTTCTCGCCTATATTCGCACAACATATGCAGTCGGAGTGCAGTCAGGCCAGAAATTAGATTGGTGATCAATCTTCTCGAGTAATTTTCTGTTCTGACAAAAAAGAACATGTTTGGTACTTTCCTCTCTTCAAGTTGGATGTTATAGTTCACGAGATAGTTAACTTTGCGGTGAAGTTCAATAAGGAGTCTGTGTTCATAGTATCTCAGTCCTTGTATCTCCTGCTTCAAGTCCTTTATCTCTTGTTCAATGATCCTGAGTCTCTGCAGTACTTGTTCAACACCCTTTGCAATTCCAGCAAAACTTGGGTCCACTTTCTCCAGTTCTGGACGACCTGTTCCAGCTCGGTTACTTTCTGGTGGGACATCCAACTCCACAGCAAGGTTATAAAGATCATAGTATCTTCGATGCAAAACTTCCCTGAAGTCGTCATCTGATAGAAGGTCTCGAGCCAGATCGAATCCAGCTCTTAGCATTTGTCTGCCAGAGTCTGAAACAGTATCCCAAGTGTGCTGATAGTCATACATGCTATCTGCAGGAACTGAGAGCAGTGCTTGTTTTAATTGTTGCAAAGGCACGTGCTGGGTTTTTCTGTACCTGGGTGGTGTCAACTTTTGCACACATTCAGGCCTCATTATGTTTTCATTCAAGGTGATACCATGGCACAGGCTCTGGATTGCTGGAATTATGAGCTGCTGAATGAGTCTTAGAGTTTCTGTCAGGTTCTTGGTCGAGCAAGAAAGAACATCAATGTAATATCCCAACTGTCCTCCAAGTTCTATCCTGATATAGATACCATTGACATGTATTGTGATCAGGTACTTCTCAAGACTGTAAGTTGCTCCATGCTGGTTCTTTAATGCAATAATTTTGTTGTGAAGATGAGCCTGGAGTGATAGAAATTTGGTAAGATATGAGAACTAAAAGAATTGCAAAAAATGGGGAGAAGAGTTGGAAATATTGCCTGTAACCGAGGAAAAAAGCCTGGGGTGAGAAATGTGTGGCTTGAGTTGTCGCACTCAAGATGCCGCCCAGTATAAATGCAGTCAGGAGCACTTAATGGCCAAGTTTGTGGTTTCCCTCTTCCTTCCTCCAGAATTGATGGGATTAGCAGCAGAGAATTTGGATCCAACGGGTTTTGCTTGTAGCATAGTTCTAGTTTCAGCATCATTCTCACAAGGTCACTGGCCCCTAAGTTCTCAAATACCTTTGAACCCATTCCAGGAATCTGGCTTTGCAAAGTTCCTCTCAGAATCTTTTCCAAATCCTTTTGGCTAAGGAATCCATTCTCCATAGAGCTTTGCTTCCTAGCATCTAGCTTAACTAGTTGTCCTAGCACTTCAGTGCAGAACCACTCACAATCCAAGATCAAAAAGCCTAAATCATCAAAATAAATCACCTCACCTATATGATGAAGGCAACTTGCAACAGCCCTCCTCCTCATTTCCACCTTCTCTTTATTATCATGTCTCGATCGAATTCTCAGTGGCGGGACCTTTGTTTGGCAAAGCTCGTTAAAGTCTTTCCAATGCATTGCTGGCTTGTTATAGTTCTCAGTTCTCCATTCTGATAATATTTGAATAAGATCATTGCAAAGCTGATAAATTCTAGGTACCCTTTGCAGGATTGTCTTGCTTGTCTTTCGAAGATGATGAGTGAGTTTCCCGACAGATGCCGAGGATCTTGCATCAACTGTGAATATGGTTGGATAAAAGTCAACAAAACCTTGGAACTTGTCTCTTAATCTTTGTATGCAGCTCACTGTAAGCTGCAAATTTTCAGATGGTTGATTGATTTTGTCATAATGTGTGAGGACTATGGTGGCATTTGGTAGCATGCACTGTTGTGGTGCCCTTTTTGAGTTGGAAACTATGAACCTTAGCCAATACTGCAGATCTTCTTCTATCTCTTCTGGTGTCTTTGGATCCCGGTTGGTGGGCTTTCTGAACAAACTCGATATGATCAAGAAGAATGATGCACTCCCATGCCCCGGAAACATGAGGTCATGGAGGGAGTAAAACTCATGCTGGCCACCAAGATTCCATATTGAAATCTTTGTCTCTTCGTCTTTAAAGATCTTTATCTTCGTTCCACTTGTTCTAACAGCTTGCTCAACTGGGTTTACTAGAGTTCTCACATGCTCCATATAGGGAAGTTTGGAGGATGAGAAGTTCTGTGATATTGAATTACAAAGTGTAGCCTTTCCTGCAATTTGCAACAAAAGAAATTAGTATTTAGGTTTCACCTTTTGATTTCTGAGACAATATAGGTCAAATTCAGTGGTTTAACTAATGCTCATCCCTTAGTTGTAAAGTTCATGTCCTTACCTGCATATTCTTGGCCACAGAAAAAGACCCTACAGCTCTTTGGCTCAGTAAGTGACATGTCTTTTAGCAAATCTATATCTGCTTCTGGTTCAGTCCTTCCATTCTGGCCTAATCTCTGGTAAACTCTGTCAGTCTTCCCTGAATTATGGAGTGGTGTTCTTGCAAGATCAATGTCTTCAAGCCAAGGATTCACATGTAACATCTCGATTATTGCATTTAGTACCAACTCTCCTCGAACTCCTCTACAGCCTTGCAAAGACATGAATCTCAGAGTTGCATTCTTCTGTAAGCTGGTGATGATTTTGACATAATCATCTGGTCTCAAACTCTCATCATCACATATTCCCAACTTGGTCACACTCTCATTAGTTGTCAGCATCTGTAAGATTGCGGCGAGTCCGTCCCTTCCAATTTTGGTTCTCCCTCCCCCAAAGGTCACAGACTTGAGCGTAATGTTGGCTTGGATTTGAAGGGAAGAGAACCTGCTCAAAGGGCATAGCAAATGCTCTACACCTATTCCACTGAACCAGTTTCCATCAAGATACAAGCTTTCCAATCTCTGGTTCTTGAAGAGTCCAGCTGAAACATACACAACTCCCTTGTCCTTAAGGCAAGTTTTTGACAATCTTACCTCTTTGAGGCTCTGATTCTGCTCTAGAACCCATCTAAACTCCTTGGCCCACCTTGATTTCAGCCTGATTCCGGTCATGTCAAGTGACTTCACAGTTGAATTCAACCCAAGAGAACAAGCAACCCTGCAAGAACCAGAAACATCTAGCTTGTATATTCTAAGTGTACTGTTGTCAGGTACAAATTCCACCACCTTGGAACTTTTCTCTCCCTTTTCTCCACTCCATACATGGACCTCCATTGCCCTATTCCTTGCCAAAACAGCTGATATAAGCGGAGTTGCAGTGATAGAGTGTGAGTCAAAAATTGTCAAAAGATTCAATGTTGAGTTCACTTCAATCATTTTTGACAGCTCCTCAGCACCTCTAGACCCAATTGAGTCTTCCCATATCTGCAACTCCTCTAAGCTCTCATTTATCTTCAAAGCAGCGGCTACAAGTCCAGCTCCTACATACCTTAAGCCCGATTCCGAAAACATAACTTCTTTGATCGTCCCATTACCCTTAAGAACCTCACAAAGCTCAGATAAGCATTCTATACTGAATCTATTTCGTTGAAACATGAGTTGCCGGATGTTTGATCCATTCTGCAATAATATGCCAAGATACACTACTTGTTCCAATCCCCACTCAACCCTGTGAAACTCCAAGTTGGCTATAGATGACTGAATGCTCTTGGATGTGCCCAGGTCTGAGAGGATTTGGGAGAACTGCAAGAGGCAGTCCTCGGAAATGTACACCTTCACGGAGCTTTCTGTTTCTTGATAGCAGCCTGTATTTGGTTGAGAAAGATGGAAAGAGATGTTTTGCAAATTCAAGCTTTCTGATTTGACAGCTTGCAGAAGCCATTGGAGGTCTCTAAGGTTCTGGTTTGATGCCATTTCCTTGATGAGAAGCTCTCAGAATTATAGACCAACTGCAACTTGGCTTGCCATGATCTAATGGCCTGTTGTTCAACAACAAATAAGCGAGCGTATGTTGATCTAACGACAGCAGACACTCAATACTCACTCACCAAAACATGGCATCATTAAGACCAGAACTGGTTGCAAAGGACAGGACTTTGGTTCTGCCTTTCTCCTTTCGGTGGAATTAACCAGAGTTGTTAGCTTTATGCCTGGTATTGACTGTGATGCTTGTGCAATCGTTTTCCTTGTCATATTCTCTCCGTCTTTTTGAAGGTATTCCTTTGAGCCAGCTTGTCTCGAAAGGGAACAGATAGCTTTATTTCTCTACGTCTCTTTGTTTGAGACTAGAAATCAAACTATAGGTTAAAAATTAAGAATTTATACGATTTCATTGCGAAAATTAAAATTTATAATTAATAACTAAATAAATTTATTTTTCAAAATACATATTTTCTCTTTGACTCTTGGAGAATTGAGTGAAAAAACCAAAAAATAATCTTTAAACTGACCTCGCAAGAACAGTAAAATAAAATGATCGCTGGCTTCTTGGCCACTGTACAACTAGTCCAATGTGCCTAAATATTTACATGCGTACAAAGTTATATTGATTGCTGTAGAAGAAGAAAGAAAAGGCATTGGGATGCGGGTTTAGAAATTGAAGGCCTTCTTTTTGGACCTTTTAGGCTCAAAGAAAATGATTCATGTTTCTTCTTTTCCCATTGGAAAGAATAAGAGAATCTTATAAAGTAGAACAAGAAAAGTAGAATTGGGTAATGGACAATGAACATTGAATCCCCCTCTTAAGGGGATATGCTTAGCCCTGAATTAAGGTCATGTTTGGCACTCCTCCCAAAAAGTTTTCTTTTTGACCATCTAATTATTTTATTTATTTATTTATTTAGTATTGATAAATGGCCTTAGCTGGTAGATTAGAAAAGCTAGAGTCAATAGAGTGCTTATGTTGCTGGGGTTTCTTTTTTTCTGATATCGAATGAAAACAGCAACACAAATGAATCTCGTTTGTCCTTGTAGAGGCAACAACCAAACAGCTTCCCCCAAATCTCACTCGTGGGATTTTCTTGGACATCCTGTCAGCAACTTACAAAATGGGACACAGCTGCACGGGGGTCACGATGCCGCGGGCCCACTTGTTTGTGTTTCTGGGTGTTGATCAGAAACCGTGATTGATGATTGGCCTAGTCCCTCCCGAGGACGTCTGATTGATAAAAAATAAAAAATAATATAAAAAAAAAAAAACAGAAGAAACAAGAATTTTAAAAGAAAGGAATTTCCTCGTCGTAATCTGACCCCATAATTTGAACTTTTGTCAACAAAGTTTGAGCAACATTTATTTTGATAAATGATTAGTCCCTCTTTGATAAATATGCTTCACATCACTATGGAAACACAGAGAGAGAGAGAGGACCACGTAAACACAGTTGAGATGCTACACAAAAAAAAAAAAAAAAAAAGAGAAAATCAAGTGAAAGGGATATGAAAGTCCAAGCTAATTCATGTCCTATTTCCCTGTGAAGGTATGGATAAGAGACACCACTTCCAGACAGAATTGCCTTATAAAGATGAGAATGTTTAGGAAGCAGTTGGACAGATAGAAACCGCGACAGGTACAATTGACAGGGGCTACACGGGCATCCTTATAACCATGCACACCCCAGGCACAATAGTAATCCAAAGAGTCAAGTGTGTACAGCATCATGAACTCATAGCAACTGTAATTGTAACAACATAGCTTTTTAATTGACCGTTCCATCATACAATACACCGAGTTTAAGGCAAAATCTAATCATTCCAAGTCTAAACTAATTAAAGATCCCTAAATCAACCTAGATCTTCCTGTCTGTTTCTTCTCATCATCCAGCTAGATTTGCTCGCCCCTCTTAATTGGAGCATTTGTATGTCTATGTTAGATATGTTCAAACTAACGCAAATGTCACTCGCTCAATAATTTATCTTTAACGAGTAATAAATGCAAGTTGATTGCAGCTAAATAGCATTAGCTTGCAAATAATTGCTGTGTTCTCAGGTAAGTAAACCTTTCGTAAGAAGGCAGATTATAAAGAAAGTGAGAAATAAGTCGAACAACCCACTTAAAGTACCGCCTATAACAATAAACAGCCAAGTCAAGCATTTATTCCATAGACACTGTATGGATGAAAACACGAGGTAGGTACAATCTTGTTTACTGTCCATTAAAAATAAATCAAAATATTTGGTAATTATTTGCAGGGGATCATATAAAAAGTATCCCTCATAAGGTTTCACACCACCAATAGCTCAAAAGCTCACATACAATATGGGAAAAGGCAAATCCCCAAAGTACAGAGGAAAAACAATATGAGGACACCAACCAGCAATTTCATGTCACGTTACAAAATAAAATAAAAAAATTAATGATCTATTTTTCTTTAATGTACTATCACTGGCGTGCCTTGTCCAGAGATGCACAACACGTTATATGGCAGCAAATCTTCTTGATCGTATATCCCGCAATCCGATTTTACACCTCACTCAAATGCCGAGTAAGGAACCTAAGTTTTTCACTAATTGAAGGGAAAAAGAAAAAACAAAATCAAAACTTACACAAAATCCCTTGTAGCTGCTTTTTCTCTGACATGTATAACTTGAATCAAGAACCCTCGTTAGCAGTATAAGATCAATTTACTCATAAGCTCAATGTAATCAACGGGGAGACGTGGGAAATTCACAATCCATCACCTATTTATCCCTTCGCCTACAGTGATCATTTGACATCCAACAGGAGGTCTCCTAGGTAGCAATTCCTGAAGCAATTACATGTTAAAGAAGGTAAGATGTAATCGGCAAAACATGACAATAATTAGCTTTAAACCATCAGTTAAAAAAAAAAAATTTGCTCAAAGCCAGACAACTTTCATGGGTAACATATAATCAGGGATGCATATTCCTCGTCTATATTGTTTGTTGCTCAGGTTACTAATTTAACATCTGCACAACAGAATAAAAGCCACCCACTTCACATTCATTGATACAGAATGGATGGTGAAGCAACACTCTTTTTCATTATTAACTAGCCTCATATTTTTCGTTAGTTCACCCTCATCAATTTCTTCCATACAAAGGACTGCAATATATGCATTCAGCAATGACATATTCAGCAAAGAAAAGCCTCCTATAAGTAGTTTCCCACAACATAAATGGTCTGTTGCTTAGAACCTGAATAAACTAAAGTAAGACACATTTATGATCATTTATGAAGCTGCAGGAAAGTGTTACCTCTATTTGATTGCCTATTTGCAACACCATAACTTCCAATATAGCCCTCAGGACTTCTAGCTGTAAGATCTGAAGCTATATTGCCAAGTTCATAACTAAGTGACCCAGAACCATCCATCTCCAGAGTGGGAGACCGCCAAGTTGGATCACCATAAACTGAACCACTGCGGTACGAGTCCCCGTAGGATCCCTCATAACTACCAGTTGCTCCAGCAAATGATGACGCTTGTGCTACTCCACTGTTGCTATTTCTTCCGTAACCTCCCCCACCCAGATAGCTGCTGTCACTGGCTGCATAACCCATACTCCCGCTACCATAGCTGGAAGTATTCCCTCCACCTTGAGCTGAAATAGGAGACAGGCCCCAATTTGCTCCACTATTCCCAAATGAAATGCTATAGCTTCCACTTCCAGAACCAAGAAAGGAACTAGGGCTGGTGGGATTTGTAGCAGTGTTGAGGCCACCATTTCCCCATACATTCCGAGCAGCTGAGCTTAAAACAGAACCATTTCTTGCATTTCCAGGACTGTAACGTATGGGCATGGGAGTACTGTACCTGCTTGAGTTGGCACTGTAATAAGGACTCAGAATTCGCCCATAACCTGGATTGTTACTAAGGTTGGAGGTCCCTTGATAGCATGGACTCGGCCCTGGCTCCAAATTCATATTCATTCCATAACCAGCAGCGCTGAAAGGAGGAAAGCCACTTCGACCACTGGCAAGAGGATTGAACCGACCATCCATTCTCATTCCAAAACCTCCGAAGGAGCTCATGTTATATCCCTGAGCATAAGCATTAAGGAAGTTGTTAGCCCTACTCAAACCATAGTTATATCCTATCAAAGGACTTCGACTTGGCCCTGGGGAAAGCTCCTTTGGGACTGCTCTTTTGACCTCAACCATTTTACCATTGAGTTCATGAAAAGTTTTATGCAGAACTCTATCCACTGCTTCTTCAGAATCGTAAGTAATGAAGCCAAATCCTCTTGGCCTCTGAGTATTGTGATCATACATCACTACCACATCTGTAATAGTACCAAACTGCTCAAAGTACTTCTTAAAGTCACTCTCTGTAACAGTAGATGCCAGACCCCCAACAAAAATCTTTTTGGTGCGTCCAGGACCTGGAGAACCATGAATGCTACTGGTGCTTCTATTTAAAATATGCTGATCATCCCTGGGAAGAGCCTTCTTAGCTTCCACCTGGACATTGATAACAGAGTAGCTAAAATCAAGAGTTACATGTCATTCTCAGTTCCAAGACAACAGTAAGGTCATTCGATCCAAAACCAAATTAAAACTCATGGCACAAATTGTTTCAAGCACATGACTTCTTATCTGCAAAGAAGAGGTAGGGACAAGAGTGAGAAGCAAGGGGAGAACCTAAGACTCTGATATCCAAAAATGCAAAAACTATAAATTCAAAGTAGAAACAAAGGCCTATAACATCTCCCCTGGACACTTGTCCCAATTTATAAAAATAAGGGGCACATCTATGATTTCTCCAAGTATCGTGGCATACAACATATGAGTCACACCATCAAACTATGGAAAAAGGATAATAGAACAAAGCATGCAAAAGATTGCATCAATTTTAGATAATAAATTTGGGTTTATGTTAGGTAGTTCAACGACAAAAGCTATCTTTCTCCTAAGAATGTTGATGGAAACATATCAAGAAAAGAAGCAAAACCTTCATATAGTTTTTGTTGATCTAGAAAAAATATATGATTGAGTTCCCATGCAAGTATTGTCATGAGTAAGGAGGATGACATGCGGGATATGTATGAAGGAACAATAATCTACATGACAATAGTAGGAGATGAGAAAATGGACTTCCCCAGCTGTTCCACACCATGGCTTGGCTCTAAGCACTTTTTTATTCATGCTAGTTATTGATGAATTGACAGGTTATATTCAGGATAATGTTCTATAGAAGTACATTTTTTAAGTAGGACAAAGGTTGAACAACTAAAATGAGGATTTGTTACTAGAGTAAACCTACAAATGCTCCAATTAAGGGAGATGACCAAATCTAGGTGAATGGTGAGAGTAAGAGTAGCTGGATATGACTACCTAGGTTAACTTGTGAATTTTTGTTTCTGAACGAATGAGAACAACTCACACCAAACTTATTCTATAGTAGAATGGAATGACGAGAAAAGATATATGTAGCTGACTTCAATTAAATTTGAGATTAAAATTTTGTCATTGTTATTGTTATTGTTATAACATCTCCAAAGTTAAAATGTCATGAAATTTTGATATATCTTGCAAACAAACTCACGATTAAGAAATGCAGTATCATTCCAACATTTTTCTTCTCAAACAAGAATGAAATCAGAATGAACTAAGTACAAAATTACCTCTGATATATTTAGACATTCTAATACTTTACTACTGAATTCAAAATAATAAAGTTAACTTTATGCTGATGAATTCCAAATGAAGAAATAACTGTTGAAACCAGGCTACTTACTGTGCGGCCATCAATCACATGCTTCTCCATGATAACCCTCTCTGCAACAGCAGGATCCGCAAAGACCACAAAACCAAAGCCCCGAGCACGGCCAGTAACTCGATCTCTCATGATTACTGCCTCCACCACCACCCCATAGTTGCTAAAATATTCCTTGAGACGTTCCTCGTCAGTATCCCAGGAAATCCCACCAATGAAGAGCTTACCAAGATCTGATTCCATCCTTTTTCTACAATCATCCATTACAACAAAGCCCCCATCAATCACCAATACGGATCTCAGAATGCAAACCAACTTATAAAGCAGAATTCTCAATGCAAAAAGTTGTCAACTTCAGCCAAGAATCTATATCAATCAGTGGAACACGTGGGGCTGATTTCTTATTAAACACAAATGGAGAGTCAGATTACATCATGAAAGCCCAAAAGATGCAATCTTTATCAACCAAAATACAAAGAGACAGATCAAAGTTGAACAAAACAATTCAACAAGTAATCGGTCATTACCTTAGATGGTGTTTAGATGGAATCTGATTGATGCTCAATAAATAAAACAAAGGAGGTGTTTGTCAAATCCAATCTGGGATCATCTGATCCTTTCTGCACCGATCAAAAATCCAAAACAAAGGTTCCTCATTATCCAAACAAATCAAGATTGAGCAAGAAACAGATATTAGATCAAGTCCCAGAGAATGTTTTGACAGAGATCAAGGGAAGGGCTTATTAAAAGATGCAAAATTTACCTTTTTTGGGAGGACCCAGATGGTAAATCAAGAAGATCTAAAGAGTGCGATTGTGGAAATGGAAACAGAGAAGGAGGAGATGCTCATGCTTTCTATCTTTCTCTCAATAAGAGAGGCTTTTTAACTCTGCTTCTCTCTCCCTCTCTCTGTCTCTTCTCTTTTTTATCTTTTCTCGGTTATTCCACTCCTCTTAATTAAATCAAAAGAAATGGAATTTGTCGCTCAGAAGACGTGAGAGGGAGAGAGAGAGAGAGAGAGAGAGAGATTGGCAATCCTCTGGTGTAAGAATATTTGGAGGAGCCTATAAAGACTAAAGAGTGGTGACAGGAAAGACGATGATCTTTTCTTGGGAAAATTTTGATTCTGAATTTTTTTTTTTAAAGGGAGAAAATACATATCATGTGATTTCCCTATTCTATTACAATATATTTCCATTCGGATCTAATTTCAGTATTGTTAAAAAAAAAAAAGAAAAATAATCTAATTTCATTTGATTTTGATTGTATTATTATTATTATTATTATTATTTTTGGAGTAAAATTGATTAGAGGCTTAGTGGAGAAATATTGAATGGAGCACTTGAGCATCTCACATTCCATTCTGTGCTTTGCTGGCATGTTATATTCAAACCTGGCTGGAAATTTCTATTTTATCGTGTGTTTTAATCATCAGGTGTAAGCTATTTACTCGTGGACCACCAAATGATTTAGCCATTGTATTGATCATTCACTGTTTTTTTTATTTTTTTTGGTTAATCGAAATGTGTGTGTGTGTGTGTGTGTGTGTGTGTGTATATATATATACAGAGAGAGAGAGAGAGAGAGAGAGAGTTCTTGTTCCGAGCCTTTAGTCAAATCAGACAAGATAATTAATTTCTTGTGTCTCGTCTTACCGGTGATGATTTATATTTGAAGGTTGCCTCCTTATTTTTAGATTAAAAAAGAGGCCTAAAATTATTTACTTCTTTTATCAACTTGGCACACTTTCTAGTATGGATTTTCGAGTAGATTTCTCATGAGGGGGCCAAAGACAAACAGCTTAGTAATTTTGAAGCCGTATGATATTGGTAGAGGTGGACTCGAGGGGTTAATATGAGAAAAAAAAAAATAAATCTTGAATTTCTCACAGCCTGCATTATGTATCCAGTACGTCACTAAATTATTTGCCCCAATAAAAATGACAGTAAATTGTTTTTGGTCGTAACTGTAAATTGTAATTCAACGTTATCGGCTAGTTGTTTGCGGTGAGTGATGCGTTGCAAATGAAGATTTAGAATGCAAGGTCGTATAATTGGCATCACCTAATGCGAACAAATCAGTCGACAATGTCGAATTACAATTTACAATTATGGCCAAAAACGATGCTGTTTAGAATATATAAGCTTATTAACTCTCAGCGTAGAGTTTCAACAGATAATTCGATTTGGTTGTGAATTTACTGTCATTGCTATTGGGGCACATAATAATACAGGCTACGAAAATTTATATAAAAAATAAAAAAAGCCCCTAAATGGCTCTTTTTTAGATGGTAATTAATTATAATTGTAAATTGTAATGCGACATTATCGGCTAATTATTCAACATGCTCCCTGGTACAGAGCTGCCCGGAAAAATTACACACATTGCCTCTTCAATACATGCTCATCCCACATCCAGCACCCATTGTCACCTTTCAAACCTCCGATTCTATTCCTTCTCCTTCGAGCCAAAGTAGCGGTGTGAAAAAAAAAAAAAAATCATAATTAATTACCATCTAAAAAAGACGCTGAGACCAATAGCCCCGGGGAGGGGGGGGCTTGATAACATGACAAACTTTGTGAGGATATAGTGATTCTGATGCTCTAAGTGGGTTGATGGGTTGATGGTCCTACCCCATCTATGGAGGATGGATGTGCGGGTGACCAAAATTGTTATATACCATCGATGCCCCTCTAAGAAACTTATCGAAATAGTGACCCTAAAATAACAGTCATTCACTTTGAATTTTATTTTATTTATTTTTATTGTTGTATAACTCCACTAGCGTGCGACCTCGTGTTTGGCATTACCGGTGCTGAGCTTGAGTAAAGAAGAAGGGTTGTAGTAGGTTGACGGCTTTTGTAAAACTAGGTATTATATTTTAGAATAATAAAATGGAATAATGAGAAAAAAAATCTTCTAGTTGATTCAATTAAATTTGGGATTATGATTTTTTTGTTGTTGAATTTTGTTTCTGTGTATTATATAATGTGGGATTTGGGATTTGGGATTTTTTTTTTTTTTTTTAATTTTTGGGGAAGCAACTTTGGGTTTCAAGCAAGGAATTCCAGTCATTTTGCAACAACTCAATAGCTATATCTTATTACATTTCTTAATCAACCTTTGTATACATTAGTGTACTTTGTTTTTTAATCAACTTGTTGTCTTGGCATGCTATTTTTCTAGTCTGCTTTATGTTATATATTAATATAAATTTATGTGTCCAGGAAGATTGGATTAGTTAAACAACCACATACATATAACTCAACTTGCAAAATAAGGAAAGCACAAAAGAGTAGGTACCAGGAAAACTTAGCTCTAAGGCCTTATTTTTCTAGTTTCACATGGTAAGGTTGCTGGGAGTGGTTTCAGGGAATAAGGGAAGGGCAGAAGAGTCAGAAACATAGAAAAAAACCAATGGGATGATAGAAACGTGTAAATTTACTTCCTTCCATCTGTTTTCTGCGTTGTTTCCTGGATTGATTAGATTATCTTGGGTTGACAGTGACAATGGGACTGCTTGGTTTGCAATTTGCTTTAGGTTTAATGTTAAAGCAAGATGCTAGCTTTTTCTCTTTTTCGTGTGTGTGTGTGCGTGTGGAGAAATGAATGGTTCATGTACTTGAAGATTGTGAGGTAACAAAACATTAGAAGGAAATAATCTTCTTGTGGAAAGAAAAAAAAAAGAAAAAGGCATGAATCAAACAATATTTTAAGTGTGATGGTGTGGATCGTAAGACAAGAAAGTAAGATGGGAGATTTCTGATGACGGTATATAAATAATTTACTTTTAATCAAACTGAAAAGATGAACTTAATACAAATGTGTAAATCTATTGATTGGAATTGATAAATCACCTCTCACAGTATTAAGTGTTAGAATTGATAAATCACCATCTAATATAATCATGTGATATTGACACATTGAATTTGACAACATGGCTAGTGACCAGACCAAGCCCAGATAGCTTTAGGGAGGTCCCAAACATTAAAGGCTTATCAATCAAAATCAAATAGATGAAGGTCCTCATAATAATAAATTGGCTTCTATGTGAAGTCTGTTGACTTATTATAGTTTTCCATTTCAGTGCCTGTGTAATGTAAATGTGAAAGGGCATATTGGTTGGTGATTGAAGGTTTTACTTAGAACAGTTTGTCTAATTTGTAGGCCTGTGTTTGGCCTGGAAGTGACCAACATAGTCCTGCAAAAATGTGAAGTACACAACTGTCTATGTCCATATCATGGGACATTTTTGCCAGGAAGATATTGTCTTGGTTACAATAACCATTTTTTCAGCAGCCCCCATTTTAAGATTAGTCAGTTGTAAATAGGGGTTACGCTAAAAAGAGAAATACAAGAAAAAAGAAAAAAAAAACACTGTATCTCTGTCGATAGATTGGTTCAGAATGGCAGGTTTTTTATTAGTCCAGGAAAACTAGAAGATATGGGCACTATGTCTCGCTTTGAGAGCATGATAAGCAATTTTCTTGACTCCTTTTACATTGTAAAAGCTGTTCTGGATAGCTTTGATTTCTTGGTTTAGCTAGATGAAGTTGCCGCGTGTCAATCTTCATACACTAATTGCTGTAGCTTTTGGGTCCACTTTATGCATTCAATGAAATGTCTCAATTGCTCAACCAACTGGTGCTTGCTGAAAATATTTTCTCCCTTTTTCTTTCTGCTACATGGGGTGTAACTCAATTGTTGAGATATGAAGTAGGATGGGATAGAGAAATAGAGAAAATCAGGGAAAAAAAAAAACAAAACAAAACAAAACCAGATGACACAGACAGGAGAGATAGGAAACTGAGCTCTCGAAAGTTCAGAACTCTCAAGTTCAATTCTATGCATCATCAGAAAGCCTCTTTATGGCATAATATAGTAGTCATATCTATAGATTCAAGTAACTAAACTTTGTGTAAGAAATAAAAATAGGGTGAAATAAAAAATTTGAATTAACAATATATAACCTGATTATTATTTTTTTTTATAAAAAAATTATTAAATTATGAGTTATAAAATAATTTTTTATTATTATAAACATTATAAATTTTTTTAGATATGATAAAATAAAAAATTTGAATTAATAATATATAGTCTAATATTTATTATATTTTATTAAAAATTTTATTGAATTTTGAGTTACGAAATAATTCTTCTATTATATTATAGGGTTTTGTAGGGTTAGAATTGGATATTTTGAAAATAGTGATATAAGTCGTTAAATATTAGAGTGTCATCGAGAGATTTTTGAGAAATCTTAGTAGATATAAAATATCCACAAAATGATAAATTATTTTAGATGAGTATAGAAAATCACCGTCGCAGCTATAAGGAGGTGATGCTCATTGGAAGATAAGAGGTTTTGATGTAGATGGTTGATAAAACCTAGGAACTCCCCAACAAATATATCATCATGAAAAATCTAATACTGTTGGATTTTGAGGTTACAAAACAGCAGAATTCTTTGTTTTCTGTGTCTTTCTGCTGATGTCAGGATCGTGCTGGTCAGTGAAACTAAAGCAACATTTCTTGGATAAGGGACTTCAAGAAGTGGACAGAAGCTGAATTAAAGTCCTCCCAGTTATGGCAGAAGCAAAACCTTGGTTTCAGCCTTAATTTATAGAGAGATCAGCACAACTAGGTAGTTTAGTAGGATCTAGCAGGCAATGTCTTCTTTCTCGACAGGGAGAAAAAGGCAGACATTTTGTACTAAATTAGAAGAAAGAAAAGTGCATCATAGACAAATCGTGTCAATCCATTAGTAGTTTGAGGCAGAAGTGTCCCAGGTCTCAGGTATTACAGTGTGAAGCAGAGAAAAATCTCGCGGACAGGTTGGTCTTGAACTCATAGAAGAGAGAGAAATGCCATCATGCGCACGAACAATTCCCTTCAACTGTTCCATGACCTCAGCTGCGGATGGCCGATCTTTAGGTGAATGGGATACACATTTGAGGGCAGTGTTCAGCAATGGAAATGCATATTGTGCAGCTTGGCCAACCTCCCTTTCAAAAACTTCTCCTGTCCATTCCTCCCTCACCATGGACCTGACCCATCTTGGGAGGTCTATTCCACTATTTTCCACTGCTTTCCCTGTCAGCAACTGCAGCAGGATAATTCCAAAGCTGTATACATCGCCCTTTTCAGATAAAGTTTTCTTGGGTGCTGAATAACCATTGGAGGTTAAGAGGCAAGACCTGTTGAGGTCTAAAAATCTCGAAAGACCATATTCGCTGATTAGAGTTTCTTCATTTTGATCCAACAGGATATTTGAAAGCTTAAGATTGCCATGAAGGACGGTCTCATGGATATCAGAATCCTGATATATGAAGGCCAAACCCTTTGCGACTCTGCTTGCAATGGATAGCCTAAGTGTCCATGTCTCGCTCTCAATGTAGTCTGCAAATATCAGAAATAGTCTGCTAAGGTACTGGCAAGGGCTAAATAGATTTCTGAAGTTGCTGTTCCTTATGTTTTTAAGAAGCAAGACTCTAATGTTGCTAAAAATCCGAACCTCAATAACAATGGATGCTCTAATTTCTTGTCTACCGGATCAGAAGTAGTAGCAAAATGTGAGTTCAGAATTTAGCATAAGTGTTTTTTTTTTTTTTTTTTCTTTTCCTGTCACTTTCACTAGCCTGGAAAGTGCTGGTCTAGATCTTTTTCATTTGTGCATTCACAGGTATATGTTTTCTCTGCATCTCGTGGAAGTGTGTGTATGTAGACACATACCATTGGAGATGTGTGACCTCAAGATGGAGAAACTTTGTTGTGAGGCCTAGCTTCTTCATTTTTCAAGCTTTCAATGCTAAGGGAAAGAAAGAAGAACCAGAAGCTGAGTTGCAGCATGAGGGTCACAATGACTTCAGCCGCAAGGAATGGAAGCTTCTTTGTGTTTATGTGCAATGTTCTTTTGTAACGAAACGTTCAAGTATGTTTGGTTAATGTGACCAAGTATTAGTTTTGTGGCAATGAGTTAAGTTAGAGTTAGTAGCTGTCAAATCATTAGAACGTAGTGGGGTTAGGTGACAGCTTAAGGACACTAAGTTAAGCTAGTTCGATGAACAAGGCAGCAAGCATGGATAGCATGTCTTTTGACCATTATGATTGTACTTGAACCTTGTGTAAAGACCCTTTATAAGGGCACTTGATTAACGGAAAAAATGATGCCGTGATGTTACAACCAAAATTGGCGTGAAATCTTTCCCCGCATCGCTGTCAAAATCTTCATCTTCTTCCTCATTCTCTTCTGCTTCTTTCTTCTGTTATAAGTTGCTGCTCCTCAACATCAACAGAGACACTAACAAACTTACCCTGGAACACCTTTAACAGGCTTCCATTGCTTTGATAGTGGAAGATGAGAAGCTTTTTATCATTGGTACAATTGAAGGCAACAAGAGGAAGTATGTTTGGATGCTTTAGGTGTTCTATACGACTCAAAGTTCGGCTGAAATCCTCGTTGGGTAACTTCAAGTTCTTCAATCTTTTGACAGCGTAAGTGGGAAGCTTAATAAGAAAAGGCTGCTGCGAAGGTTCTGGCTTTGTAAGTCAGCTGCAGCATCAAATAGCTCTTCCAATTTGAATCTTCATTGCTCCTCAATAAAGAAGGTAAGCTCAGAACAGACCTGTTCAGGCTTCAATTCTTCCTGAGGCAAAGGTGGGGGTAATGGAGTATTCTCAGGAGAAATTGGCAAGGATTTCAGAATCTGCTTCTCTTTAGCCAACCAAGTAATTTTCTCGATTTCACAGCACGTCAAAGAGAAGAACAACATGAGAATTACAGCCGCAAGAATTAATTATTGGAAGCCTTTGACTTTCCTTGGAAGATCTTGTTTGGCATAGAGAGTTTCATTGCCACTTCAGAGAAGGCTCTGGATATTCAGCGCTCTCAAGTTTTTGCAGAAAATGTGTGTGCTGCACTTTGCGTAATTGAAAACTTAACTAGATGCCTGAAGTTTAGTTTTAAACTGGGGCTGATACTCTCAAAATGATTGGTAGAGATGTCCAAGGTACTGGGATGCTTCAACTTGCTAAGAACAACAGGGAACCTCCCACCCAAAAGACTGCTGCTCACATTTAAATAGGTTAGCCTTCTTTAGTACACTATAGAGCAAGGTATATGTCCTTGGATGAAATTTTGTGCCAAGCTAAGAACTTGCAGGCCTTGGAGTTTGCACAGGGAATCTGAATCAATCACCCCACAAAGATTCAAATTTTCTAGCCTGATTTCTGTTATGGCAGAAAACAGTGGACTGCACTTGATCAGACCCTTCCACTTTTGTGAGCAAGGACGTGGCACGGTTGCTTTCCAGCTTATTTTCAGCACATTCTGTGGATCAACAGCTTTAACAAAATTGAAGAAGGCTTCAGTTTCAGACAATTCACCCCCTTGACATGCTGTGGTCCGGACCAGAACTGTAATGCATGTTGGTGCATTCGGCAAGAAACTGAACTTCCTCTGCATTTGATAGACCTCTAACAGCAGAACCAATCAAACAACAGCACAAGTACTCATTTTGTTTTGGTTCCTCTACGTAAGGACACTTCCTTCTTGTTTCAGGGGTGTCCTGAATATCTGATAGAGGCACAACCAATGTTGTCATATTTCAATCTTCGATATCTTTCATGTTGTTCTATACTCAGAGACATATAAAATGAGGAGATTCAACTCTAAGGTGCATGAGGATGGAGCTTTATAATCAAAGATCAATTAAGGGTGTCGAAGATTGTAAACCTGCCTGCAGTCTTTGGTTAATGTTTACAGTCTCACAGCTGTCACTGAGAAGTCAAAAAAATTGGGATAATTCAGTTGCAGAAATCATGACCCCAATGATTATGATGGTTCTTTGGAATCATCCCCAATGATTAAAATGCTTCTTCGGAGTGATATAACCAAAATGGAAATCGTCATGATCAAGGAAAAGTTAGATATCAATATCTATGTCTTGAACATTCTGAATAGCTGCCATTTTTCAATGCTGCCATGTTAGGTTTCTTTAGATGATTCCGAAGGAACCAAAAAAAAAAAAAAAACTTTTATCTTAATACAGAAAAGCGCGAATGGATGCATATAAAAAGCACACTATCGATGAAGCCCATATTTTCTTCTGACCGTGAAACTTATTAAAGTAAAGAGTTGGTTGAGATTTCATGATTCGTTTTAAGATTTTTCTTTACGTAGAAAAATATGTTATCAGTATCCAAAGATTAAAAATGTGTAATTAATAATAATAATAATGATAATAATACAATATTTAGTTATGTGTCTGGGACACATTGACCCACCTGTGCCTGTAACTTTACCATAATTTTTTTGTGAAGCATAATCTCATAGAGTGACAATCTAGTTCAAAATCCACATCCAAGAGATCAGAACCTAAATTTATAAGCCAAAAATCAGGGATCAAAGCCAAAAAAGTTATTTGTGGCATTGAAAGGGTATACCATCCGATACTTTAATTGTTGATGTTGATTGAATCAAATTGATAATGTTGGAACAATGAGCTACAACTTGTTAGTAGTAGAGTTGTCTCTAAAATGCAAAATTTCAAGTTCAAAACTCAGTTGGATTCGATTAATCAAAACAAAAAAAAAGGAAAAAAAAAATTTTGTCCGATTCTACAGCTGATATAGATCCGAAATCAGGAAGCTTTGGAATATCACAAAGAGAAAGTAAGATCCAACAAGAAGGATGAATTGAAATTCCTGAAATTGCAAGGTTTGGTTGGAAAATATAGGTCCCTAGTTTATATGGAAGGTCCAAAAATGCAATCAGATCAAAGTTAAGCCTACAATGCTGCCTGCTGTCTTAAAAATTCAGACATCAGGTCACAATGCTCAGGCCAAAAGGATAAACTTACTCAAATCATGCCATGGCTTCTGTAGTACATTCTACATTCAAATTGCCTTTTCAGGGTTAAGAATGTTGAGTAAATAATGTAATGTTTTTCCAGCGGTGCTCTCATTTTCCCAGAAATATTTTTATACAAATATCAGTGGCCTTTCTATGTATATATTTTCCTAGAAGTCTTAACGAATTTTGGTTGGAAAATTCATTCACCTTATGATAATATCCGGTACTTGTTTGCCAAAATATCTCGAGAAAACAGATTATTAATATTAAAATCAATTCATTTAAATTAACTCAAACAGTATTCCTTAAATATCCTAATATGATATTAATTTTAAAAACTTTCCTCTTACAATGATCTTTATTTTATAATGTTCCTTGAGGTGGCTCTCTCTTTTTTATTCGAACCTTTTTTAATTTTTTTTATAATGAATTTTTGGGATGCTTTCCTTCTTGCCAAGAGCTGCCCCCAGATGCTTGACAGGTCATTTGCCTATGGCTGTGTCATAATCTCTAGATGGTCACTAGTCCCATCAAATGACTTTATTGTTTTAAGCCTTTGCTTTGCTTGGAAACTACAAGTGACACGATTCAGATCATTACAAGCATCTACACTCCAATGTTTCCACACCAGAGAGCAAAACATAGGAAAGAAATTTCCGCACCTAGTAAACCATACCCCCTTAACTCGATCAAGGCACCTGACCTCCAAATTCCAAGGGGCTTGGGCGGGATTACTGTATGCATGCATATATATAAGCCCACAAAATTATCTACAAAAATATTCGTGATTCTATTATTAACTTACGCAGAGGAAAAACTCTGTACAAATCATCTCGAATGATCACTCAACCAAATTCTTTCACAAGTTCCATACTAATCCTATCTCTCTAATTAAAAGATGAATAATTGGTAGCCAACTTCAGATCCAGAGCACACCCTCCCCACACCCGTCGTGATAGTCACAATTATAAGGGCAAGGAGAAAACAATAAAATCAAAAACAACATCTCCATGCATATTATACTTCAATACATCACGTGTCGTGAACTAGCGCAATCATCATTTTCTTCATCATCAATTCCATAAAAAAAAGGGTCTTTGAGGAGATCGGCAGCAGAGGGCCTGGCCCTCGGTTGAGCAAGACACTTCTCAATGAAAGCCTCAACTTCCGGGTCCTTAACCTCGGTGAGGGCCTTAGGCCTGACCCCGGAGGAAACTTTCTTGTAAATTTTGGCAACATTGTCACACTCACTGTATGGAATCTCCAAGGTAACCATCTCCAACACACACATTCCAAATGAGTAAATGTCCACCATTTCTGTGTAATCCTCATCATACAGCTCTGGTGCCATAAATTCTGGCGTCCCGAGAACTGAATGCGCCGAGTGACTTTTCCCAACTATAGCAGCCAAACCAAGATCACCAATCTTCACCTATTGGAAAAAGAACACAATAAGTCTAAGCCTGGCATAATTATTGGATTGATTATGTCCACCAAGTGTGCTAAATCGAGCCAACGAATGTCAAGCACATTGGTAGTGGATTTCATATCTTGTCTTCATTTCAGCATTTAATGTACCGGATTTAGACTATATATAGGATACCTATTCTCTTTTCATTTCGCAGCAAACAGGTGTTTTTAACATAGAAAACAAGCCACGAGTTAGCTTAGTACCTGGCCTATGTTCCCATTGACAAACAAGTTGCTACAATTGAGGTCTCTATGGATGACACAAGGGTCATGGTTATGCAAATAAGCCAGGCCCTTCAAGATTTGCTTGGACCACTTCTTGAGCGCCTTCATTGAAACATGCTTGTGTTTCTTCCTATACTCTCTCAAATTCCCAGAAGTACAAACTTCTGTGATGAAATTCAGTGTATTATGCAGCTGGTTGTGCCACACATTGTACAAGGAAATAATGTTGTTGTTCTTGAAGTCCCTCAACAATCGAACCTCTGAATAAAGCCTATCGACCATGGCTGGGTCATTAGTGAAGATTCTCAATTTGACTTGATTCCATGCCACCTCAATTCCTTCTTCTTGGTCGAATGCTCGGTAAACCTTTTTCACAGCCCCGGAGCCTAGCAGCTCGTTGTACCGGCCATACCGGCCAGTGGGATCAATTTCCACAAATGGTTCAGAATCCTCGTCAGATGCATCAGGATTGACAGCAGGCATCTATAGAAAAACAAAAGGACAAATTAAAAGCCAGAAGGGTAACGGGAATTGAAAACTGAAATGATAAATACGGGTAATTATTGAAAAACTAAATCTGGCATAATCCTTCCTCAAAAAAAGATCACAACTTTAAAATACAATCGAGTATCAAATCATTGAGAATCCCCTAATCACGCAGCCAAAGCAGCTATACATGTAATTAAAGGCCTATCAAAACTGATAGTTCTGAGCTTTCTTTATGATACCAAAAGGAAAACAAAGAAGAACCCGTCATTTTCACGGGTTTTTAACAAATAAGCCGCATGAATTACTAATCACACGGCCAAAGCAGCCATACATGTAATTAAAGGCTTATCACCACTGAAAGTTCTAAGCTTTTTCTACGATACCAAAAGAAAATGAGAGAATAACCATCATTTGCACAGGTCTTTAACAGATAACCCACATGATCATCAAATATCCAGAAAGCCAACATCTCTAACAGTTCATACTAGCTCTTCAAAAAAGCCATGCAAAACACAGACTCCTTAGTTTTCAATTGCTAATCAAGATGAGATAGAAAAAGAGGAGAAAGGAAAACAAAAGTAGAGATCATAATAATAATAATAATAATAATAATAATATTCAGCATAAACACAGCAAAACAAAAGTAGAGATGATAATAATAATAATAATAATAATAATACTCACCATAAACACAGCAATCTAACAAAGAGCTTTTACTGACAAAAAGCTGTAGAAGGTGAAAAAATACAGGAGAGAGAGAGAGAGAGAGAGAGAGCAGATGCCTTTGCTTGAAAAAGTAGTTCCACCAAAACATGAAGGATGGAAAGGCTCGAGGGTCTCGAGACATGGGTTTATATAGGAAGTGGACCAGGGTTTAACCTTTGCCTTTTTCTGGTAATTGTCCGTTAATTGTAATTACTCTATTATATTACTATAATAATGATGATGATAATGAATAAAATGATTTCCTGTGAGAGGAATTTCTACATAATTATGTGTCATCTCATCCGTATTGTCATATTATAAGGAAATAAACTAAATATTAAATTTTGCAAAAAGGAAAAAAGAAAATTCGAACTTGATGATATAGTTGGAAACATAAATATATTTATGAACTGTAATATTTGGAAACTAATTAAATGTAGGTAATTCTAGTCCTATTTTATAATTTGATTATATAATTAAAAGATAAATAAATAACACTCCAATGCAATGAAAAAAAAAAAATCAAATGTACTCAAATTTATTTTTATTTTATTTTATAGTTTACATAAATTACAATTTAAAATCTTAAAAGTTATCGAACATAACAATATTAGGACGAAACTAAAATATAAAGTAATGTTTGTATTTCTAACAAAAATGGTAAAGATATATTTTTATTGAAATCTCTTAATTCTGAATTCGAAATTTACTGATTCTTTTTTTTTTAATATTATTATTTTACTCTCACGGCCTCCCTTATAAATTACAAAAAATTGGAAATTACTAGGTAAGTGAATTATTTTTTAGGCAATAAAATAATTCTAACCTTAAATTAATTCCTTAATCGCGTTGCCTTGCCAGGTTGTCGTTTTGACTTTGACCTTGTACCTTCCACGTTCTCTTGCGTGTTTTTGGAAGACTTTTTTGGAAGCCAAACTTTTCTCGGCCTCTTATGGAATTTGAATCTGAACCGTCCACTTCAGACGTGGGGGTTGGGGGGGTTCCTCTCCGTGGGTCCAGTAGAAATCAACGATCCAGATGATCCCAGAGCCTTCCAATACGGAAATTTTGTGACGTGTCCTCTCTCTTCACTCCGGGTCCCGCATGCGAGGTCAAAGTCAACTAATGGATTTTTATGATTTTTTTTTTCCCTCTCGTCAAATTTCCATTGTTCATTTTCTATTTTTGTTAAAAATTATGACACTTTTTTTTTTTTTAAATTTTTTGACAGAGAGTGACGCAGATTTACAAATGATTGTCTCCTTGTGACTTTGTGATACAAACTTAAGAATTAAATATTAAACTATGACAACACGTGTGTTATTGATGTTATTTATAAAATTAAAAATTTTAAATTCAACTCACAAATTAAAATTAATTAATTAAAAGTATAAAAATACTAAAAAGAACAGTGATAGTAGAAATGTACAAGGTTATTTAGCTCGCCAAATGACATACAGATTAAATACATGATAAATGTACCTCGCTCTTTCATCTTATCGTTTAACAACGATTTCTTGGATACCCAACTGTTCATTTTCAAATTTTTTAACAATTATGACACTTTTTGATTCTTAGAGAGTGACATAGAATCACAAGTGACTCTCCTTGTTACCTGCAGATACAAACTTAACAATGGAACATGAAACTATGAGGGTACTTGTTACTAAATTCTTTTTTTTTTTTTTTTGTTGGTTTTGTAGAGTTAAAGATTTCAAGCTTCCAACTTACTTGGAGTTAAAAAGACAATGACAAAGAAGATGGGCAATGACAGAAGAATTGTTGAAGGACACTTAGCTGGGTAATGAACAAGTAGAATCCTCTTGTCTTCAGGTTTCCTTTTCCCTCCGCGAATCTCTCAATCAGAAGCGGGAGAGACGGCATGTATAAGAAGTGGAACTCACTCGAATAGAGAGAGTGTAGGGTCACTCACGGGTCAGGGGCCTGTCCAGCAAACAGGGGGGTCTAGATTCCCACAGAGCAAGTGGGAAAGAAAAAATACCTGCGAACAACACCCAAAATTGTGGACAAGAATGAAATTATTTGCACTCATAATGTTAGATTTTCATCTTATTTATTTATTATTATTTATTATTATTATTTTTGGCTTTAAATGGTTGATATACGTCTCTACCATACATCTAAACTTATTTTAGTCTCAAAGTAAGCCTACCCATAAGGTTAAATCGCTTTGTTCGTCTGGTGGTGGTTGGCGAAAACAAAGTGATGAAATGGTCCGGTCAACCGAATCAAAAACATTTTAGACCAGGCCACTTGTGACAGCCAGCCCTTCGACAACTTCAAAGCACAAACCAAATAACAAATAGGGAAGGCGAAATCCCCAGTTATTTCTATCTTATATGATATAATGGTCTTCGTGCCTATAATGTGAATATGCTTCGCTGGATTACAACGGTAGCCTTCCTCTAAATAAAGCAAAGTGTGAGTGTCTGGGTGCCACCCACTCACTGTTGCCAACTGGAGAGGCATCCAGCTTCGCGGGAAGTGGCTTCGTGGCTATAGCATATATTTATTTTTTATTTTTTTATTTTTATTTTTATTTTCCTGTTACAAGAAAGGTCGAAAATTTCAAGCAAGGAGAACGAAATTTCTGAGACTCAACTACTAAATCATAGAATTTTAATAAAAACTATTTTAATCAGTTATATGAAAAAGCACAAAACAGTGAGAACTCATTATTTACGTGACATTTTGTTTATGCGAGTAGAGAGCATGGTGTCACGGCTTACTATACTCGTATATTTATATAGTCTAAGATTCTCTTCTTCTATCTATTTATCTAATATAAAGTTAAGTCATATCTAAAAATTTACTTATTATTCTGATACACCGTTACGCACCCATTACAATAATCTTTAATATTTTGGGTTCAAACTCTTCAAAACACCCCCACTTTTATTTAATTTATTTAATTAAATGGGATAAGAACACTCCAAACAATAGTGCGTCACTTCAAATACTTGCTAACTGTTCAAGCTTGTCAAATTTGTTGCGCGCGCATAGATATATATATATAATTAAATAAAAATAGCACCATTTTGTAGATTTTAAGGGGCGGGAGTTTCGTACATTAAGATTTTTTTTTATTAAATAAAAATAACAGGTTGAATGATAGTTCTTTTCCAGTTGTATGCAAATCAAGAAATATTGCGAGTACCCTTTTTATGTTAAGTTTTACCTGAGATGCGATTTGATTTCTTTTTTCTTTTTTTTTTTTTTTGAAAAACAATGTGAAATTCTCGAATAGCTTGCTCCACCAAGGTGGCATTACGTTCATACCCAGCAAGAAAAACAACATTTTACATTTATTAGCAACCAAAATTATGTACTTGGTTAGTTGATTGCAATACAAAAGTTATTATTTCAACAACCATAATTATTAGCTACTTTTTTTTTACCATCTCATAGTGATAAACCGTAAATTACGGTTAAACTAAACAGTTATTTTCTGTCTAATAACTTTAAAAAAAATAAAAGAAATTAATGGTCTGAGAATTTATATCCTATGTATGTATTCATTCCTATTTTCATTAAATTTAGTCTCATATAACATTTACACAATCTTCAAACCACCCATGGTTAAACTTAAAATTGTGTGAATTAAAAACATGATTTTATGTTAGAATATTTTGAGTATATTTTATATTTTAAATAAAAATTATAATTATAAAAATTATATTGCTGGTTCAAAATTTATTTTTTTAAAAAAAATATTAAAAAATTTTTTTTTTTCCCACCCAACCTTGAAGTTAATAAAATTTACAATTTAAACTTCAAATTTCATCCTTAATTTTAAA
Source organism: Bruguiera parviflora (assembly GCA_019804595.1). Lineage (NCBI taxonomy): Eukaryota > Viridiplantae > Streptophyta > Magnoliopsida > Malpighiales > Rhizophoraceae > Bruguiera > Bruguiera parviflora. Next base: position 557,827 of record CM034049.1, on the reverse strand, counting down.
ATGAATAGCTGTTAAGTTATACTTAATGATTTATCTGGCACAGAGTTAAATTACACATATATGCTGTGTATGTGTCTCAAGTGCGCACATAAACGGGCTGGCTGAGGATTATGGTTGCTCAGAATGGATGGTCTATGGGCTGCTGACTAGAGTTCTCTGAAAGCAAATGGGCTGCTTTAAAGAGACTTACTTCCCCACAGAGCGCGAAGACACGCATCCTAATTAGAATACAAGTAAATAAAAAAATTAAATTTCTAATTTTAAAATTTAAAAATTTTAATTTTATAAAAATACATATTTATTAAAAAATTATTTTATTATATAATTCACTATTTAATAAAGTATTTAATTACATAACAAATAAATATAAAAAAATTGTAAAAATTATTTTTTTATTTTTAATATATATATATATATATATATTTAAAAAAAACAAAAAACAAAAAATTTGTAACAAAATATGAAATCAAATCCATAAACCTAATAATCGAATAAAAAAATTCCAACTGGGTCAGAATAATGATTTAGAAATACCAAAATAATAGCAGAAAAGTACACCGAAAAAAACCCCAAAATAAAATCAAAAGCCAAAAAATAAAAAATAAAAAGTTAAGATCAAATTAAAATAGAGGGAGAAGACGATCAAATCAACAGTCTCAAGTTTTGCGCCGTGTCCGCTCTCCTCCGCCGTTATTTCTTTATGTCCTACGGCGATGGTGGCTCCAAAAGAACCGGCGCCACCGCAACGTCCGCCACAACCGCCATCCCTGAAAACGATAGAAGCGGCCTTGAAGCTAACTGACAACAAGAAAGAGAGCCTCAAAAGAGCATACGACGATCTCCAAGCCCACTCTTCTCTTCTTTCATCCTCCTCCTCCTCCTTCTCTCTTTCTTGGCATGACCTCGACTCCCACTTCACCTCCCTCCAGACCTACCTCACGCACCGCTTCCAGCTTCTCCTCCAGTCCTCCGAAAAGAAGAGCCAAACAGCCAGTGATTGCCGGGTCGACCCGGTTCCAGCCGGAACTGAGACGGGTTCTTCAAGCCATTCCCTAAAGTCGGGGTCCTTAGGACACCCATCAGCGAATTGCGCCCGTGCGAGTGTCGAACGGGTTGATTTAGCGGTGAATCGGGTCAATGACCCGTATGCATCCGACCCGAAGTTTCAGGACCCATCATCCTCTTCTAGACCGGCAAGTAAAGGAGTTGGGTCAGAGTTGAAGTCTTTGTGTGAGAGGATGGACGGGAAGGGATTGAGGAATTATGTAAACGAGCATTGGAAAGGGCGAGTTAAGATCCGGGATGAGCTTATGGATGCAATGCGGGCAACTCCGGACCCGGGAGGTATGGTTTTGGATGCAATGGAGGGGTTTTACTCTTCAAATTTTCGGGATTTGCAACGGATAAGGAAGGTTTGTTCAGTATTGTTAGAGGTTCTAATGGAGATTAGGTCGAATTTGAGCAATGAAGTTAGGGAAAAGGCCAGAAATTTGGCTCTGGATTGGAAAAAGAGAGTTACTTTGATTTGGGACAGCGGTTTAGAGGCCTTGTGTTTCTTGCTTTTGGTGGTGGTTTATGGTTTGCAGAGTGAGTTTGATGTCGGCGAGCTTGTAGATTATTTTTTTGTGGTGGCCAGGTTTAAACCAGCTTCAGATTTGTATAGAGCTTTTGATCTGGGAGATAGAATTGCTGGTAAAGTGACTTTTTTATGCTGTTTGATATGCATGCTTTTCATTTTAATTATGATTGATCTGTTAGTTTGCCTTGTTTACTTGGCTGACATTATCATGAAAGAAAGAGCGTCCGGTTAATCTTTGCTTTGCTGAGGATTTCCTGTTTTATGCTTACTGCACTTGATGTCTATTATATTAGGATAATATGCTACTAAGCCACTAGAACCAGTGTTCTCATTAAAGATCTAGATGCACTTGTAATTACGTGGGTATCTTTTGGATGGAATGTTTGACGTGCGTTTGCTATTTTCATGCAACTGAAGTTTCGCTTTGGAGGAATCCAGTGCAGCAGAAAGGGTACATTGAATTTTCAGAGGGAGAAATGAAAATGATCCTAAAAACTCTTTTTAGCGTCCAAACTTGCAAGACTTGCAAGATTTTAAAGTGCTAGCTTAAAAGTATAAGTGAAAATTTTGTGCCAGAGGATATAATGCAAAGCAGGCATGAAAGTGGTCGCATTTAATTTTGAGAGAGAGTTTTTGTAGTAGATGATGCAATGCAAATTAAGCATTAAAGGAATTGATGCTTGACTATAATTCTTTAATATGAGTATAAGAGAGTTGGTTATTTTAGTTTTTTGGCAGATGGTTGGAGTGAATAAATCATTGTTGAAGGTTCCACTCTCCTAATATTTATTGACTTAATGGCTGAAATGCCAAAAGAACTTGCATATGCTTGTATAGAACTGTCTGACTGGTGACGGTAATTCAAGTACTTGTGATTTGGGCAGCTTTATGATGAGCAACAATTTCCCATCTCCTATGCCTTGAATTAGGAAGATGTGAACAATGGTAGTTGCTCGTCAAGGATATAATTGCTACATGTTATGTTTATGTACGTTGTGCTAAAATAGGCAATCAAATGGGCTTCTTTCTTATCCCCGTTGTCTACTTTGGGACAAGTCTGTTGGAAACTGATATACTTTAACTGATGTGCTGCAGATGTCATTCAAAAACTTATAGATGCTGGAATGCAACTTCTGGCTGCCAAATTTATTCTTGAAATGGGGCTGACTGACAAGTTCCAGCTAGTTCCTCTGTTGAAAGCTCACTTGAGGGAGTTCAGAACGATTACCAAAAGGGTTTGCGAGGATAAAAATAGTTCCCTTAAGGACCGGGTATTTCTGCACCCACCTGGTTTCTGACAGAAGCCTTTTATACTCGAATTGATTTTCTATTTCTATAGATAACTAGTCTTTTGTGCAGAATGTGGCAAGATCTAGAGAATGCAATTCATTGAGAGCAGTACTGAAAATTGTTGAGGAACACAAGCTTCAATCTGAGTACCCACTTTCGGATCTCTGGAAACGATTGCGGACGCTGGAGAAGCAGAAGGCAGATGCAAAACTCCCTTCACCATCTGCTGGCAGCGTACCTATGTTGCAGCGAATTGAGAAACGGAAGCTGCGGGATAAAAAGAGGTCGAAGATGCGACTGAAGAAGCAGTCACAGCAGCAAAACGGAAACAAGCTTGCTCCAACAGTTACACCCGTAGGTCCTGCAGCTGTTAGCGGGCCGAGTTCAATTCCTCCGTATCAACATTCTCATATACAATCTGCATATGGGTTAGTGGGTTCCTCTCTTCCTGTTACCCCTCGTGCAGGTTCATCAGCCGGGCCTTACGGGTTGGCAGGAGTGGCTACTTGTTTTCCTGGGAACCCAAGTCCTGCAGCAGCCCATCCATATTCGTCAGAACCATCTGTGCGATCTGGTTATTTTAATGGGCCAGTTGCTTACGGGGGATATGGTTTGCCACATCAATATCATCCTACTTACTATCCGATGTAGTTTTTGGTGCCATCAATTTTAGCATATACTCTTGGATGGTCCTGCTGCTAGATTTTTTCAACTTGCTTTTGTATAGAACATCCAGGATTTATACGGTTACTGGCCTTTGGCAACATATTTTTCCTCTACGTTGTCTCCTGACATGGAGGGGCTTGGTAAGGACCGGCTACGCGTAAATATATTCGTGCACATGCTCATCCCTGTTGATTTCTAAGTCTTCTTACTCTCTGTCGGACTTCCGTCATTGAAATTGTTTCTTACAAGTATTATAAATTATATTATTATTTATTTATTTATTTTGTAATTTTATAATTTAATTAAAAACTTATTTAAATTAATTAAGAGGTATATAAGTTATTTTAAAATTATTTTTTATTTAATTAAAGTATTTTTAATTAGTTATTAAGTGTTTTTTAATTTAAATTAGAGTATTTACTAATTAGTTAATTAAAAATAAAAGTTTTTTTTAAGTCATTATTATTTTCTTATGAATTTTAAAGATTTTTTTTTTTTTCATATAAAACTTCAATGGAAACGTTGAGTTTTATTTTTTATTCTCATATTTTTGTCTAACATTAAGTAATATTATGTCTGCGGCAAAATGGTTTTGTTGTGTTGTTCATAATTCTTTAGAAGATGAGTAAAGGCAGCGCAAAGCTCAATATATCATCTCGCCATATCCATTTCGTGTTCGTGGGACGTGATCGTTGTCTCTTCAGCAGTTTTCACATTTCTAGAGACTTCGTTTTCTCACTCCGTGGATCGTGAATTCTATCGCCCTCCTAGAGCACTTCGTGCATCTCGTGTAAGTCGATTGTCTGCCAAAATTTTCTTTCTCGGGGTAATTCTGTTCTTCCTGTTCATGCGAGTGCTATTCCTTGTGCCACTGCTCGGGCTGCTCGTGCCGGCCATTGTTTGTGTCAACGCATGATGTCCAGATTTCTCTTTGGTTTGTCGTCGTGATCACTGTATTTCAATTTGTGCTATGATCTACGTGGTTTAGATCTCCTTGAACTAATGTCGCCAAGCTCTGCCCAGTTCGAAGCGGAGGACCAACCTACCGCAACCCTCCTCCTCCGCGTGGATTTGGGACCCGGTAACAACAAACACAAGGTCCGATGCAGGCTTCTTTCTCTCGGGAAGGTTCTGCAACATGTTTCGAAGGCTAATGCTCAGTTATAAAAATTACCGTGTGCGTGTGCATATTTTCGGAGATATATCATGGGATTCAAAATTATTATTCCCAGTTACGAAAGATTGAAGTCCAAGTCATTTGCGATTTGTCAACTTGATGTGGCGATTCGACCGCCCCAAGATTTAAAGAATGGAGGACGGTGGTTGAGTCGGTCGACCTGTGACCCCAGTTCGTGTTTGAAGCCACGTTTCCTCCCCAAGACCCTTTTTGTCTTAATTTTAACCGTTGCCCATGGGGCTTCAACTGCAATAATTGCTGGGTGATTAGGAATCTCCGTAAGGGTAATTTATATTTTAGGTAGAAGTAATAAGAATCGTATTGATGACTTTAGGAGGATACGTTCCAGGAATCCACTGCTTGCACTTGAATAATATTAGAAACTTGCTGGAAAAATAAGTGTATGAATTTAATTATTATTATTATTTTTTGTTCTTTCTTTCCGACTTGTTTATGTATCCGAATAAATATCCGACGGAACAGAGCATTCCTACATTTTTTTCTGCAGTCACAATTAATGATGAAATAATAATAATAAGCAATTTATATATATATATTTATTTATATTTTTATTTTTTTGGTGGGGTTTGAGATCTCTGGTTTCACTTTGATAATTCTCATCTTGGGGCCACTGAAAAAAGTGTTAAAAAACAAAAACCACTGGAAATATGATTCCGTGACCCACGTTTTCTTATGGTTGATGGCAAGTCAATGGACACGCGTCTAAATTCATCGTAGCAAGTCATTTTATGAACCAAACCCATCATTTGATTCTAACCACCCAACCCTCAAATAAATAAATAATATATAATTAATTGCCTTTGCATGTGCATCAGCGAAATAAGCACAATCAACTTTCATTAAACATGTTTTATATTAAGCTAATATTATATTACCGTTAATTGTGTTACAGTTTAATAACTTAAAAAAAAAATTATCAATATCAGAATAAAATTAAAAATTTATTCATGACAAATAAAATTTTAAATTGCACATGCACAAAGTCCTTATAAAATTATAGTATAACTGCTCTCTTTTTTTTTTTTTTTAATATAATAAAAAATTAAAAACAGTAATTTTTTATTTTTTATTTTTAAATACAAAATTTAACAATCTTCTGGAGTGGATCCAATGTACCAAGTCATCTCCCCACTCTCTCTCTCTCTCTCTAACGCGGCTTTCTTCATGCACACAACACAGATATAGACAACAACATACACGCACATCTGGGCAACACACCGTTCCTCCGAAATTACAAAACTGCCCCTCATCCCCCCCGTTTTCTCAGACCGAGCCCCTTCTCTTGTCTTCGACTCTACGCAGACGCAGCACACGAGCACAATGGACTGCAGCTCGGAGTCTGAGCTACAGCTCCGTGGCGATCAGGCGGAACGTCCGGATTCCGGCGGCGGTGCCCGGTACAAGCTGATGTCGCCGGCGAAGCTCCCGATCTCGCGGTCCCCGTGCATCACGATACCTCCGGGACTCAGCCCGACGTCGTTCCTCGAGTCTCCGGTTTTGCTTTCTAACGTTAAGGTTAGTATCGGTGGCTCGACTGGTCGGGTGCCTTTTAAAAAAATATATATATATTATTTTGTTTCTGTTTGGTTGGTTGCTGAGAAAGTGTAAGAAAATGGAGGGAAGTGGCGGAAAATGTAGTTTCTGTTTTGAAACTTAGGTACTGTTTGGTTTGGTTGCTGAGCTAGCTGGAACTAGAAACTCTTATGGGATCTTAAGATCTGTTTGGGAGCCGAGAAAAGTAGAGAGAAGCGAGAGAATTGCAAATTTTAAGTAATTGTTAGGGATATCGTTAATTTTGCAACCAAACATGAACTTGTAGAGTTGTAGCATGCAAAGCGTCCACCGATGGCAGATTCAAAGCTTAAATTCGGAAATAATATATATATATATATTACAGCTTCCCAAAAGAACGGCATTGTTTGTAGATTCTTGTCACTAAGTGCTAGATGTTATGATAGAGCTTTGGAGTGGAGAATCTGTGAGGACTTGAATGAATTGATGGTCTGATTTGGACCTAAAGTTGGAGCTAAATAAAGATGCTCTGTGTTTTGCCTTCAAACTCCAAAGTGGAAATTTGAGTTTATTTCTTTCTTTGGTTCGTTCTTTCAAGAGGAGATTTTTATATTTGCAGTGCTCCATTTGTAATTGATGGTTGATTCTGATGCTTGATGATATAAGACTCAACATTGGCACTTTGTCTGCGTGGATTATTCCATTGGAATTTGTTTGGAGAATATAACTTTTTAGTAGAAGTATGAGCTTTTCTCTCTTTTATTTTTCTCTTTTCTTTCATCTTTTTTTTTTTTAATGTCAGTGTTGTTTTTTCACATTTTTGACCTCTCTCTTCTGCTAGCATATGTGGTGCATCACTGGATAACATACACTGATTTCCAGCTATAAATTGTTGCTGATGAGGGAAGATTTTTAAAGAGCCTGCCAATGCTCTCTTACTGGAGACAGTGGCATGAAAATCCACAGTTACTACTTAGTTTATTGATTAGGCCTTTACGACATACACACATAATGCTGCTTGCTGGTATCTTCATTTTCTATTTTCCCTACTTTTATTTACTACAATCGACTGTACTTTGTCTGCATCAAGAGAAATGCTTTTTAACTCGAGTTACCAGGGAATAATCAAAAAAGTTTCTAAACAAATAGAATCTTTTATTTCTTGGTTGTGCAGGCGGAGCCATCCCCAACTACAGGTTCCTTTATTAAGCCTCAAATGGCACATGGCTCCATCAACTCTAATTTGTACTCAGCAACTATGGTCTCCTCTAACACCCCAGGCGAAAGAAAATCAAGTGGCTTTGAGTTCAGACCACATGGTCCATCAAACATGGTAATTTTTCAAGAGAATACTGAATTTTTTACGAATACAAGTTCTATTATAAACTGCATGAGAACTGAGTAGATTAAGAGTTTCATTTTTTTCATAGGCACATTATGCTTTACATCCTTGTGTCTATTTTTCCAGTAACAGCTCAAATGCCCTTTACTTTTCATTTGCATCTTGTTTTCCTTTCAGTTTAGAAGTCTGTAGTAGGTTCATTTATTGTTAACAGTGGTCAATTAAAAAGCTTAGGTGAGATGTATAAGCACATGCCTAACCCTGTGTTCAACCAATTTGAGGCAGTCTAAACATGCCATTAGTTTAAATAGTGCAATTTGTGATAATGGTTTCTGGAGGTTCCCATTGGAAGGGGATAGACAGTAATGAAACTTTTTGAACCCAAATGGTTTGCCCATTTTTGAATTGTTAGGAGATGATCTTGTTTCAATACATCATTTCTGAACAATTGCTTGTCTAACATGTTTTATTGACTTCAAGGTTCCTGCAGATGGGAACCACTACAAAAGTGAACAGTCCATTCAAGCCCAGGGCCAGAGTCAGACTCAAACCCTTGCATCTTCATCTTTAATTAAAAATGAGATGGTGGTCTCCTCCAATGAGTTGACTCTATCGACACCGGTTCACATGGTTACTTCAGGAGCACCCAGTGCACCTATTGATGTCGATCCAGATGAAGTAAATGAGACAAGTCACTCTAATTGTGGGTTCCAGGCATCACAGTCAGATCATAAAGGGGGAATTGGCATCTCCATGGCATCTGATGATGGATACAACTGGAGAAAATATGGACAGAAACATGTTAAAGGAAGTGAATTCCCACGAAGCTATTACAAATGCACACATCCTAACTGCGACGTGAAGAAATTGTTTGAGCGCTCTCATGATGGACAGATAACAGAGATTATCTACAAAGGTACACATGATCATCCTAAACCTACACCCAATCGCCGATATGCTGCCGGAGTTGTTTTGTCTGTGCAAGAAGAAAGATCCGACAGGCTTTCATCTTTGCCGGACCGAGATGGTAAAGTTGAAGCTTTCCAGGATTCCTCTATATTAGTTGCTTGTCTGTTCAATGTGTTAACTAATATGCTTCCCTCTTTCCGAAACATTTTTCCATTGCAGACAAGTCATCAAGTTTTTGCAGTCGAGTATCCCAGTCTGTTGAACCTAGTGGAACTCCTGAACTGTCTCCTGTTGCTGCAACTGATGACAGTGTAGAAGGTGCTGAGGATGATGATGATCCCTCTTTAAAGCGGAGGTATTTATTCAACATGTTTGTAGATTATTTCTTAACTTATGAGAGAGAGGTCTCCTAACAAAAGAAATTTTAATTATTTCAAGCAGGAAGATGGATACTGGGGGTTTTGAGGTTACTCCAGTTGTTAAACCAATAAGGGAACCACGTGTTGTTGTTCAGACTCTAAGTGAGGTTGATATACTAGATGATGGATATCGCTGGCGCAAATATGGGCAGAAAGTGGTGAGAGGCAATCCTAATCCAAGGTATGCTATTAATCTTGATGATAAGAGTTAAATTATTCTTGATTCTCTTACTATTATGGGGTCTTGTGAACTTTCAAGAATTTGTGGAATAGACAATCCGTAACTTGGTGGAATGGCCTGAAATAATTGTTTCAAGCCCATGTTGTGAGGACTGCTCAACACTCATCTTTGGGCTCTGTTGCTGTAGCAACATTGTGACTCATGATCTTTTTTTTTCTCTGTGGTGCCATATCTTTCTTTCATCTACTACATGAAATAAGGGTGAGAAAAAGATCCACCATATGATGATTCCTAGCAATTAACTTCATCGAACTTAGTTGCTTGTATCTTTTCTCACCTTCCAGTGAAATTGATTTTAATTTTAAGGGAGTATATTTCACTGGTCTCACCTTGTAGTGCATTCTGTATGCAATCCACTAAAAGTGACCTTTCAATACTCTCACATATATTGCATTTTACTTATTCAGGCTCTGCGTGTGTGTGTGTAAGTTTTGACCATTTGTCCAAATGCCAGAAGGGTTTTGTGAGCCTTTCAAATGTGGACAATGTTATTCTTACTAACAAATCTTGCAACATGGGGCCCACGAATACATTGCCAAATTTATTGAATGCAATGTATGTTTGTAAGAGATGCTTTTTACGGAAAGCATTTTACTTAAAATATTCCTCCACACTGAGAGAGGGAGAACTAATGGGATGATATGAAAGAGAAATGTGCTAGAAGGCATTGATTACTCCATTGCTTCATTTAAATCTGATAATCAGGATATAAACTTATATATCTAGTCTGCTGATTGTTCATTTGAGATAACAATTGCTTTGGATTCTTACATTCACATAAAACTTCTTGGCATATCTCATTGGATGTTGGTTCTTATTTCTGTATTCCGTTCAAATTGTCTTCTATTCCTGATCAGGACAGCAGCTTAGTGATGAAAAGCACAGTAGCTTGAAATATACTTGCACAATTATCATAATCCAGAGGATAAGCTACATGGGAGCTGCAAGATGTAAAATATAGCAATGATTGGATTATTTTTGTTTTTCGTATGACATTTACCTTTTGCAGCCACCTATTATCATCTTTACAGTTGTTTCATAACATGTTTGACTCTTCTTGTCTCTTGAAACTCATTCTGCAGGAGTTATTACAAGTGCACAAATACTGGATGTCCAGTTAGAAAACACGTGGAAAGGGCATCTCATGATCCAAAAGCAGTTATAACCACATACGAGGGAAAACACAATCATGATGTACCTACAGCAAGGAACACCAGTCATGACACAGCAGGACCGACAACTGTGAATGGATCACTAAGGATCAGATCAGGCAAATGCGAGGCAATTAGCCTCGATCTTGGTGTTGGGATCAGTTCTGCTGCTGAAAATAGATCCAATGGCCAGCAACAAGATTTGCATTCCGAATTTGCCCAATTTCAAGCCCAAACAGGCGGTTCCACTTTCACAATGGCTCGAGCAAATCCAGTTGCAAGCTATCATGCTGTTTTCAATGGTGGCTTGAACCAGTACGGATCTAGACAAAGTCTGGGTGATAGCCCCAGCGTCACGGTCCCTCCTCTAAACCATTCTTCTTATCCATACACGCAGAATGTTGGAAGATTATTAGCAGGTCCATAAGTTTGTTTCTCATATGGGCACAAAAGCAAAATTTCGTATGGAGGTTTTAATTTTTCATCCCCTCCAACACAATGGTTAGAATCTGATCTTCGGGATATGACTTGTTCTATATATCATAGCGTACCATCTGAACAGAGCCGATCTTGGTGTTAACTTCCTGGGTGTAAATTCTATCATTTCCGGATACTCTTTCTATAAGCCTTGCCGAGCTTGAAGCTTTGTACAAATATGAAACATTCACAGTTTAATTTATTCTCGGAGAGAATGGTATTGTAAACTTGTGCTTGAAATGCAATTCATGACGGTTTCTGGTTGATCTTTTATTTGTGGACTTTGTAGATCAAAATGTGGGACAACCAATGCGCAAGACATGTTAATGTCTGGAACTAGCAATCAGAATTTATGGCATGGGAATTCTGTTTGTGGGGACAAGGACAAACCTTATTAATCATTGGTGCCGCCAGGGTCCAAGCTTACATCTATTCATATTACCTGGTGACGCAATTCCCTGGAAAACAGACTTTCAGGGATATTACATTGATAGAAATCTTGAATTCCTTCGACGTGGAAATCTTTCATTCACCAAAAGTCTCACTCATCTTCAAATGGACATATCAGATTGTCTTGAGTATTTTGAGTTCTCCATTTATTGAGTTTTGAACTTTACAGGTTTTTAAAAAACTTTTTCAATTAAATTGAATTTTGTATTTTTTAAAATTCAAATTATTTGATTTTAAGTTATTTTAATTTTGTATATTTTGAGTTGAAAATCATTGTTTTCTAATTGATATTCTAATTAATAGGGGTGAAGTGAAATCTGGTTTGGCACAGTTTAAGTTCAGATCGTTCGAATTCATCAGCTTTTGCTACACCTACTGTCAGAGTAAAATCCACCCACACGCCATCAGAGACCTGATTTTGGACTGTACCTCTCCTTTCATGAGGTAAATCCAATAACAGGCTCACCGTCAAACGAGTTAAAAATTGAAGGTGTAGATGTTGTTTCTTTCTTTTTGGGCCATCGTTATTTTTGGTCATTTTGGACTTGGGGCGATGAGGTTATAAATGCACTGTAGAATAACGTACAAAAAGGCCTTTAATTCACAATCTTGTCTTTGCTTCAGCAGCAGCTGCAAAATCCTGCAGCCACGTTATGGACCAAATCTCCACTGGTACCAACTCTTCAGTTGGCCTTGGATAGAGGAATAGATAGAGAGGACAGATATGCAAGGTTTGTGGGTGTCCCTGAAAGAGAATTTCAACCGCGGGAGTAGGCTCAGTGACGTGATTACCCGGCCGAAACAATGCGGCATAAAAAGGACGTGCAATCTCGGCAAGGAAAACTTGGATAGCAATTGCAGGTTCATTCATCAAACGAAAAGTTCATTTCATGAAGTGATTATCCAGCAGTATCATACACAAGCACACTTCTGTGGTAAGTTAATCCTATTGCTATTTCGCATTAAATTTGAGCAAAATGTTCATCGGAAGACATATTGGTAAACTTGAAGCCGATACCAGGCAATATGCTATGCTTATGATGGAAAGTTTGTGACTGCTGGTAGACATTTGTTGTTGTTTTGAACAGAGTTGAATGTCGGAGACCAAGCAAGGAAGATCATTGAGATAATCTTCCAAAGAGCATTGAAGGATCTATCGAAGCCGCCGAGGAAGATTAAAAGGGTCTTGAGGGTGAAGAACTCGATTGAAATTCTCGAGAGGTTCGAGAGATATAGAGAGAAGGTAAAGGAGAATGCTTATGAGCAACGCAACAGACAACCCAGAAGCACTGTAGATGGAAATGAGCTGCTGCGGTTCTGTGGCACCACAATTTCCTGTTGTAGCAGGAAGACGAAGCGAGTCTCTCAGCTGTGTAGAGATCCTGCTTGTCGAGTCTGCTCATTAATCCAGTCGAACTTTGAGACGGATGACACCAAGAAGAACGGCATTCGATTGAGTGCAAGCAGTGACAACATAACAGCCATTGTTAAGATGAAGAAAATGAAAAGGGCAGTAATAGTGTGCAGAGCAATTGCCGGGACAGTTAAAAACGGGCTTGATGGGGTAGATGAAGAGTGCTGTTCCATTGGAACGGAACATTCTAACTTAGAGTCTTTGACTGTAACAGATCCCTGTGCTGTTCTTCCCTGCTTTGTGATAGTTTTCAGCTGAGATGCTAAGATAAATTTAGAGAGGTTTCTATTTTGGGTGTTGAAGTATAATCAAGACACCATGGTCTGAAGAGTCTCGAAAGACGAGTCTCAGTGTAACGGTAAAGTTTACTCCATTATGATTTGAAAGTTATAAGATTTGAAAAGATTACTCCATTATGATTTGAGAGTTATAAGATGGGAACGCGAAAAACAACTTCTTTGTGAAAAACCAAGGTTAAAACTGCCTACTTTTAATCGATGTAATGTTACAATAAAATCATATCGTGCTCCAGAATCAGAAGTCAATCAAAAGGAACAGAACATTTGGGAAAATCTTGTAAATGACTTGCTAAAGCAGTAATTAATCCTAGGATATTACAACATTCTCAGTAGCTAATCCTAGGATATTACAACATTTTTATTCAGTTAAACTACAAACAACAGCAGAAGAGCCTTATACAGAATTGTCATTCAAAAAGACAAGATATCCCTAAAAAACTTGAAGATCATCACTTCCATGCACAGGAAGCAATTAGCAGTCGGTTCATCCATCCAAGATACAGAACGCCATCTCTCTCTTCGAGAGTATATTTCTCTGAGTAGTTCTCCAGCAGAGACTTGATGGTAGCATTCATGTGACTGTTCAATGGATAGGGTTTAAATCCGGCCATGGTAAATCGCGACTTCCACTTACCAAGAGGCTCATGGCGTTCCACTCTCTCAGCACCCTCACAGGCTATGATGTTGACAACTTCCCGAGCCAGGCAGTGCTGCTCGACATTGATCCGGTCCTTGTTCTCCCTTGGCAAAGTAACATCGATTGATTCAAAGATGGCCAGATAGTAGTTCAGGGTCTCGAGAAAGCGGGAAACAAATGGTGCAGTATTTGTATTGGACTCTTGCTCAACAAGAGTTACCACCTTGGGTGTTAAGCCCTTGACCAACCTTAACAGTCTGTCCCGATGATTCTGAGTGCCCACGCTTTCATCTGGCATATGATGGAGCATTAGGGCAAAATTAACTGCAATGGCTTCACCAGGACGGATTTCAAGATTTCCAAGTTGAATTTCTGAAGCAGTGACTCCAGCAGGATGGAACTCAAAGGGAACATTATATGATGCAGCAAGTCTTGACAGCCTCTGTCCCACAATATCAAGCCCTCCTCCCCGGGCATAAGCCGAAGTGGAATCATCAATGCCTGTAATTCGTATCTGAGGAGGCCCTCCAGGCCGAGCAGCTAAAGCCTGTATTAAGGTGATCCACTGGGTGCCCTGTACAATTTGAAAATCAATTATATGGACTCTGCTTTCATCCTTCATTGCTTCAGCAATTGCTCCATTTGCTGACAAATATCCAAACTTGAAGTATGGGCAGACCTCATACAACAAATGCATATATGAGAGGAGCTCAGCACTGGCAGGCTCCTTGCATCTCAGAGCTTTGTAGATTGTGCTTCCAGAAGATGACAACTTTGCAACAAGGCCTTCCAGCATGTAAGCCCCCAAACGTTCCATTGGCTCACCACAAACGGATACCATTTGCTGCAGCTCTGCCATTAACCATTTGACTGTGAGCATATCGATATTGTCAATAGCTTGAGCACAAGCACAAAGCCCTTGTCTCAAGTCTTTTCTCGAGATAATCTCCAACAAAGAATTCCACTTCTCTGTCTCATTCAGTCTAGTTGGTGTCATGATATCACCAGTGTTCAGATTGTCAGTATCAGGCCCCAGCATAGCAGTTTCAAGTTCTTTTAGCTTTTGTGCAACATAAGACTCACTGGCTGGTGAACAACTGGTATTGTCTAAAGAATCACGTGAATCTGAAAGGCATGATTGAGAATTTGGCTGTGATGCTCCACTTTCATCTGGCGAGAAACAAGCAGTAGATGGGGAATTTTGAATATGGTAACCACCAGTTCCAGAGGATGATTCCAGCGTGCAGATTTGTCCAGAAGTCTCAGCTGAAAGTTGCAACACAATGTTTCCATTGTTGGAAGATGGGTAGTAATCTAAATTTTGGAGGGAAGGCCAGCAGTAGGAGTCCTGATCTTGCACAGGTTGGTTATATAACCTGTGAGATCCATCTGCAACACTGTTTTCATCAGATGCTTGCATTGCAGAACAGCTGGTTGTTTGATTTTATCAAAAGTTCAGAGCAACACCAAGCAGCAATCTTTCTAGCACAACCTTTTCAATCTTGAAAAGGGGTCACTGTATTCTAAGTATCAAATAAGATCTTCTTGGAACACTTAATATACCGCAGAACCAACCTAATATGCAACAATAACAAGACCACTATGTTAGATACAAGTAAATTAGATGGTAAAAGGCACGCAGATCCCAGACAGAGACAGTTAAAGTAAACACGTGTGAATTTGTTAATGATGCAACTTAAAGCAGCAAGCATCTACGTGTGCACTAGAGCCACACCCAGGGCCAAAAACATAATCACATCCAAAACAAAGCTTTTGCATATTCTGCTTTTTCTCAAATCAAGGGACAATATGATGAAATCATTATTAATGGCTTCAGGAAAGTTTCAATTCTTACACCAAAAATTTACACAAGAGTGTTACAAAGCTAACTAAAACTTCTTAAACATTCAAACTTGAATTAGGTAAACGTTTGTGAAAGTGAGAGATATATGTGCAAGCTCTCCACTGATAACTCTACAGATATAAAGCAAGCTCAAAACTGATAATTCAATTGTCAGAGAAAAAAAAGAAGTTCCTATTTCGCAGATTCAGCATCTACCCACTCTCAAAGATCCTATTTTTACCTCGGAAACAGTCATTTTTAACAGAAACTGTAGCTTAACGGGAACAAGATCAATATCAGCTTCCCATACCAGTTGTAATTGGTACAGCCATATCTTTATCAATGATAATGAAAATGAATTAACAACAATAAACAGCGGCTGAACGTAAACGAACCTCAATTGAGCAACCCAAGTCAAGACTGAGAACCCTAGGAAAAAACAAAAAAAAAAAAACAAGTGATTGTGGCAACTCAATGAAAACCCATATCAGTTTCCACACCCAACTGAATGGGATGACATTTTTCTCAGCCATACCTTCTTGATTTGAGCTTTTCTCAGGTTTGGCCTCCTCTTCATTCCTCCTCTTCTCCTTCAAGCAGCAAACAAAAATATAAGCTTGATTTTTAGTACATGTCCCCTTTCCAGCAGGATCAGTTCATTTTTATAGCATTATTTATTGCCAACAAACCTTTTCATTGCCTAGAATTACATCTCTGCCTCCGGCACTATGCATTTCCCATTAAGGACACACTCATTATTTAAAGTTCCCTTCTCATTATTCAAAGACCAAAAAGACCCCTTATTTGGACTATGTGGCCAACTAAACTATAGTTTGCCGTTCGGCAGCAGTATCCACTTGAATCTTAACGGAAGAAAAAACTTCCAAGACATTTCTCTTTCTTCGCGTGATCAGTTAACTCTCTCTGACCGATGTTCTGTGAAAGTACACCAACGACCCACATGGTGTTGGATGTCTCGCTCTTGGGGTCAATGGGTTGTTACTTGTGAAACATTTATGGTCAAATACTCCGAGCGACCACAGAAATCAATGTTGTTTTATTGTTTATGATTTTGTCCAAGTAGGATCGGCAAGAACCTTTAACATTGCATCCAAAATGTCGCAAACCACCGTCTGGGTCACTAATTGGCGATTTTCATTAGTCATTCCGAGCATTAGTTTAATATTTTTGGCCTGAAATAAACGGAGAAACTACAGTCGCTTGCTCATAATCCATCATTTGATAAAGAAGGCAAAAAAATTGACACGACATAATTTTGTGTCTGTATTATACAATTATGACTACTAATTATAAGTTTATTACTTTTATTATTAATTGTAATCGTATATCTAATTAACTTGACAATAAACCAAACCCTTTTACGTAAAATTCATTTCTTAATTAGCGGGGCATCTATCCCAACTATTTGGTACATAGTGAAAAAAGAAAAAAGAAGAAAAAAAAAACTTAGCTGTTATCAAGATGAAATTATCAGTTTTATTAAAATTTAGAAAATGGGATCCAATTTCTTCATCGAGAGGTTGGTTCAGACATCTTTTTTTTTTTTTGTTTTTTTTTTGTGGTGGGGCGGGGGGATGATCAACTGTAAAAACGGCCGTAGAAGCTCCAAGCCGCAAGGAGGAGAATGGTAATTTGGTATTTGCACATGTTTAGGCCTTCTAAAGTGGCACTTGCGGAAGACGACGATGATGTCTCGAGACTAAAAGACAACCCCAACGTGTGAGAGTGGAACCCACACGGCTTACACCTTTTTTTTTTTGTTTTTTTTCCCCTTCAGTTCATCGGAAGATTATCGTTACGATTTCATTTATTCCTGACAAACGAAAGATGCACGATTACTTCTAATCTTTTGTATTTAATTCGTACCTTTAAATGGGTATAATTAACTTTTCTCTTTGCACAAAGTACAACCCTACTCTTCTTCCATCTTCTTGAAGGAAAAAGAAGTGGCCGGACACGCACGACTTTTCTCATCGCTTATTGAGAATAACTCCATTCAGCGGCTTTTCTGTGAAGAAGAATCTGAATCGAGATTATCTGTTAATGCTGGTGGTGGAATAAAGACTCAAAAGTCTTTTTAACTAATGCACCTCAAAATAAAAAGAGCAATTCTTAATGAACATATTTTCTCGTAATTTTAAAATCATAAATTGTCGGAACCCCACCTTTTCTCTCTCAAAGTATTTCAAAGATGGTGGCAAATAGGAATTATTATAGCAAGCAAGGGTTAATATTAGCTTGTTGATAAAGTAAATTGTCAACTGCATCACTCTAAGCGTGTGAGGATGAAACCGCGGAACCGCGCACCATCTCAACTCACACGGGTGGACCAGCAGGCATCAGAACCAAAATGGCAGTCTCCCCCCCTACGCAATCATAAATGTAATAAAATGAGCAGGCTGCAGGCACAACTGGGAGAAAATGGCAGCGAAAATGCCACTTTTGTCTCTGTGTGTGTGTGTGTGTGTGGGCCTGTTTATTTTACATTTTTTTTATTTAATAAATTTTTTGACCTGTTTATTATGTTGAATAATGCAAGTGTCTTGGGAAATTCTAGAGATGCTGTGTCTATCAGCGTCCATACACGAAGGTTCGACCGTCCGGATTCTAACACACGGCTAAGAAAGTAAGTGCCCCGCGCAAGCTGAGAATACGTTAAAGTAAGTTCATTCCAGAAATATGAAGTAGACATTTTTTGCCCCCTTTCGGTTGAAAGTTGCTTGTGCCTCACTGAATCCCCGACGCTTTTTTGCTTGCTTCATTGTTCTACCCTCTCTAATTCCATTGAAAGAGATCGGTAAGATTGTCTACCGCGTTGTTGGAGAAGAAGATTACGAAAGCTTCGTAGAGTTGCGGTGTTGTCTAATGTGTGTGTGTGTGTGTGTGTTTTTTTTTTTTTTTTGTGTAAACCCAAATTAAATCTTAAATCACAAGGCGGAGGAGGGTACGTTCATTTTGTAAATCTAACGTTGCACATCATCTCGTGGAAATGAACAGATAATATGGTGACAAAATCGTAGCAAATTCTGATTTTCAAATGGGGGCATTTGCCTCCTCCACTTCCGAGAATGTGGATCGGCCACGCTTGGTTTATAGCATTGAAACCTTACAAAATTGGTAAAATTAATATTATAGACGTTGCAATTTATTTATCGGTCACAAACTTTGACTTGTCTTGATCAAAGTGGGGATGATTTAGTGGCGATTGTTGACTTTTTTTTTCTTTTTGCTTTTTTTTTTATAGCTCTCACCCTTGATAAGGACAAAAGCTTTTATTTCCATTTTAATTATATGTGGCTTTTTTTTGGCCTATTTGTGATTCGGTGTTTCTTGCAGAACTGTGCCATAATTAATACCGTATATGTTCCGTGTTATATGCTTCAAGATTTTTTTCCTTTTATTTAATACGAGAGAGAGAGAGACGAATTTCATATACCTGTTAATTATAAATGAACTCTTTTCTTGTGGTTGGTTCTGCCTTCCTTCTTCAGTATTCTCGGGTCGACCCGACGTAGGCTAACAAGCCTTCAAACGTGAACGGTGATTGCCCTTGTTATTACATGTGACAAAAATTCGGATGGGTGGATTCATATTTAAATTGAGTTATTTTAAATTTTGGATATAACAAATCTCGAGGCTTTCGAGTTAGGCTAAACTTAATTTTAAATAAATAAATTTAAAATAAATCTAGATTTCTTTGACAATTTCATGTCTAGATCTAACTAATTGATCAGGGATGAGGGGTCGCGATCGAGGAGGCGGCTGTATTTTGTGTGGTTCACAAAAATCTCTTATTTTGTTGTTTATTATTATTATTATTATTATTATTATTATTTTGGATACATGGTCCATAGAATCCAAAATACTTCAGAAAAACATTTAAAATAATAAAAAAATAGGAAAAAAAATGCGGATGTGCTTACACAAAAAGGGAAAAAAAAATATTTAATTCCAATCTCTTTGACATGAGCATTGCATCATGCACATGCAATAATTTCATTCAAATTTTTTAATCGTTGAAACTTAAGTAGCAAAGTCAAATAAATTAATACATAGTCAACCATTCGCTAAGTCGCGTTCGGCTCGCTTTTGAAATGATTGAATGGGAGACCGTGTAGGTCAACCAAGACAAAGTTGATTAAGACAGGGATATGGTATGCCCTTGAAAATTTAATCAATTATTAATCAAATTAATACCCAATTTTTTATTTTTATTTTTATTTTCATTTTTTAACAGGAAAGACTCAGCTTCCTTATACGGAACAATCGTACTCAGGCTCAATTGTTATTTTCAACGTCCTAAACATAAAGACTAAGATTTTAAATGAATTAATATATTAAAGTTGAGTGAATAAGAATATCAATAGATAACCATCAATTTTAATATATAAATGCAATAATTAATCTTTCTACTATATATAATGTTTTATTAAAAAAAGAGTTGATAGATTTATTAAAAATTTGTTCATTTTAATTCACTAAAAATCATCTTAAAATTTATTTAATAAGTAAATTAAATTTAAACAAGATTTCACTGGACTCCTTTTCTTTTTATTTTTTTGGTCTCGTTGCCATATTATTATTATTATTATTATAGTTCTATTTGTAACAAAAAATTTTCGATATTCCAAGCACAGCGGTCTTATTATTGCATTCATACACTTGAAAGCAAGTATATATTTCCTACTCGTCATACCTTCTTGCACTGTCAAGACAAACAGAATGCGCGATCACAATTCAGAGAAGTCCTTGCAAGAAAGAAAGGGAAAAAAAAGAAGAAAGAAAGAAAGAAAGAAAAAAAGAAAGGTGTCTTGGGAAACAAATTAACAAAAGTGCAAGAAATTTTCCAGAGGGGTGATGATGAGCTAGAAAGACTTTGACTTCAGGAGATTATGAAAATTTGATCGAATGGGAAATAGCTGGAAATGGCAGATGTCAGTATGTATGTCACCATTAAAATTGTAAGGCGAATTCAAAAGAAGGAAAGCCATGGCAATGCACCCAAATTTTGACTACATTAAATGATGATGGAGATGATATGCGTAGCGAGTGACATAAGAGTCAATTAGAAAGGTCAATTACCACCAATCACATTGGTCAAATGGTAGAATTATCTGAATTCTAAATCCCAAGTTTGAGATTTAGATATTAGTGCTAAAACCCTTTTTTTTTTTTTAAAAAAAAAAAAAAAAAGAGAAAACTTGCAAGAGACTGTGTGTGTATGGACCGACGTATAATTTTTTGGGTACATTTGGGAAAAAAACGATGTATATTTCAACAACACACAAGTGTTTATACTTACAATTGTGCATAAGTTGTTGGCTCCAATTATATATAATAGTTATATATATATATATATATATTCAAACTTATGTCGTGCATACCAAATCAAATCCATATATATATTTTTTCTTTTGTTTTTTTTTTTCTTTTTTAATAGGCTGTGCCCTATATTGTGGTATAGGAATCCACCTTCGAAAAAAGGAAAATGGGCTGAGGATGAGGCGCATTCTTGGACGAGCTTGAAAAATGGGAAAGATGCTGATTTCTTATGCTGGCACTTTTTTCAAGCCCGATCAAATCCAAACCTATAACTATAAAACGGGTCAATTTCGGACCAAATTCGGACCCAAATCTTGGGCCGGTAAGGGTTGATAATTCAAACATCATTTTGGGCCAAGAAAAAGTCCATTTCAACTTCCTCTGAGCATTTTCTTTTAATTCCCTACACTTTGCCCCCGAAAAAAGGGTTACCGCACAGATGAGATGAGATCAGTGAAGAGGCTGAAACTCCCGGCAACGAAGACACGATAAATCGACGAACTTAACCAGAGAAGAATCTTTTCCATGACTGCCATGGCAGAAATCCCCCTGCGTCCCAAGAGCCAGGAAGCATAAAAAAAAAAAAAAAAAAAAAACAAATAAATAATAAAAGTCTTCAATCTTCACTTGAGACAGGAAATCAGTAAAAATTAAAAAATAATAATTTAAAAAAAAGAGAGAGAGAGAGAGAAATTGATTCGAGAGAATCAATTGTTACCACATTCGGGGCATCTGAAGTATTCCTTTTCCCTGAGAACGAGTCCCGAACCTCCACACCCGCCGCATCTTCTCTGCTCCATCTGCCATGCTATCATTCATTATAAGATATCGATTTTGTGGGAATGATCATCTAAACGCACACCGATGAAGTTCAACTCAAATTTTGAATTCAAATTTCTGTTAAGGCCAATTAATTAACAATTCAGCACACCTTTGCTCCCATCAAATGTTCCCTTCCACCACCGTGACCCTGGACACTACCTCTTATCCCATACCCCTCGATTCAATTACATATTTGAAGCAATAAATTGCTTGAATCCCCAGCTGGCCACGACAAATAAAATAAAGTAACCTAATATTTTGTACGCGTAAGCAAATCCAACGTGGGCAACGAGCCAATCGAATGCTCGTGCCAGAGATAGAAATCGTCCCAAAAAACCATGAAAACGAATTATGAAAGAAACCGTGCAAGAATGCTGAACACTTTACTATTCTTTTGCTGAACTCAATCCCAGCCACCACAAAAGGGGTCAATCCAGCTGCAAAAATTGAAAACAGGGTCAAGACATACGGAACTCTATTATTATATAGACGTAACCAATTAGACGTATTGCAAACGTGAACCCAAGAATGCATTATTATAACCATACGATATATTTGTACTTTTTATCATTAATTATAATTATATATTAACAAAATTAACATTATGTAATTGATGGTTACAATTGTATAATTTGCACGTAAAATGTGTCTAATTTACCCCCAACAGTGTAATTTTTCAGGTGGCATATAATGCAAGAAAAGTGTGCTATTTTCATAAGATGCATAATAGATGTAGTGTGCTCCAGTTTCAATACCTATGGCTCCGACGACAATTTGCCAAGTTACTCCAACTCGGCTGGGATCCGCTGCGGCCGGAACATCGTCGATGGCCGCAATCCTTGCCGTCAGCCTACCTTTGCTGATGAAACCAGGATTGACCGTCGATCTGGAGGACCCTTCGATGGGTCTGCTTTTACGAAGAGTCTTGGCGTTTGACGGAAATGCGAGTAAAGAGGAAGAGCCTGCGGCTTCCATGGCACCAAGAACGCAGAGCCAAGAAGCAGACCTAGGCCTTTTATATATATATATTTATTTTTTTTCGATTTTTATTCAATTACTTCAATTTTGGTGACTTAGTTGAGCCACGCCAACTTGTTGGGGCCAGTCCCTGTCCCTTGCCAACCACACAATGATTCTTGAATCTTATGGATCGAATTTCCCTTTGGTTTCGGGAATTTTATTGCATCTTAACTAGGGGCACATGTTTTGAATCTCGAAAACAATTTTTTTTTTTAAAAAATTTATTTTTATAAAAATAATGGTAAAATTATGTAACTTTTGTTCAGCTCTTAGTATGTGGAGACATAACGCTTGATACATACTAGGAATAGCCTGGTGGTGCACGCCAGCTGAAGGTTCCTTTTTATGATTTTACTCCTTCGGCTGCTATTCGTTGTGTTATTTTTACTGCACGAAAGCTGAACCGTGTCATTTTCGAGTTGGCCGGGTCATGGGTATCTTGTTACCGAAACCTTACATGCTGTTTGTTTCTGAAATTTTCTGCACCATACAATCAACCCAAAGATACCCTTTTCCGCATACTTAATTCTTTTTACAATTCCTGGTTTTTTCAGAGCTAAAAACTCCTGCCAGATGTTTGGTTTTGTACTGCACTTTTGAAACAATCCAACATGTCTTGCTCCTCAACCCTGCATGACTTTTGTTTATATTCCTTTTGCCTTCCCAATAACACAAAGATATATATGTATATATTTTTTTTATAAAATTTTTTCTCAATTGGAGTAGAGTACCTTATTTAACTACTTGTGAGGTGTGAAATTCAAACTTTATATCTCACTCTAAATTTTGAATTGGATGACTGTTCCACTGTATCTACTGACTTGTGATTACAAAGATACTTCTTAAAGTCTGATGTTTAGGCATGAAAGCACCATTTGTGGAGGGCTACTCTTGTCTTTTGTTCCTGCCTTATAGCATAGGAGGCTCAATAACATGCCATACCAGCTACAGAGGCTTAATAATGAGATAGTGGTTTGCTGATGACTGCAATAGATTGATGATGGGAAATTTTCTTCCTCCATCCAGAATGTGTGGTTGGTTGCAAGGTCCCTCTCAGCTGCTATTCAAGGAAGCTATTATTAGAGGGCCCTGCGGTAGGTGGCGTCTACTTCACAAATTATTTAATCCACCAGAAAGTGATAATGGATTGGACATGCTTTGAAACAATGCAGGTTGTCTTTCACAAACTACATGTTGGTTGGGCTACCTTTTATCTTCATGCCAGTTAATGACTAATTTAATCACAGATATGCCCGCTGTATGATTTCATGCACAGTATCATGATAGTGCATGATTTTATCTTATATGTAAGACACTAGAGAAGAATTTCAATTTTTCCTAATCTAGCCTTGTCAAGTGGGTCCCTTTCATCTTTATATAATCTGCTGTCAATCATACAATGAAGTTCTTGGCTAGACAACTTATTTATTTATTTATTCACAGTGGACATGGAAACTGCTGACTTAGTAGGTTTCTTCCTGGAAAAAATTAAGGTGGACGCACCCCTTTAACGTAGAAATAAAACATATCCATAAAAATTGTAATCATGATTTTTAGGGTATAAAGTTATACTTTCATTTCTGTGCAATCAATAACTCTGATTATACTTTTGTAAGCCCATGTCATTGCCACTTCAAAAACACCATATTTATGTAATAAAGTAGTTTTTCTTCTTGTTCTTCGGCCAGTGGCAATTTGTTCCAATTCCCAGGTTAGATTAGGCAGCTACGCTCGGAATCAATGCTTCTTAGAGGTTTTTAATACATAATCACTGAGCAGTTGAATCAGGAACACTTCGTCAAGAGTTTCAAATGCTTCCCTCCAACAATCACAAGTTTAAACACTTCACAATGGGGTCGACTGGCCATGTGGGGTTGTCCTGTGGACCATATCTTGAGTTGTGAAAGTTGAAAGCTTCCATGCCCACTGTTTCCTTTCAGATCAGCATCATCACATGGGAGCGTGGGAGGATATGATGGCTGCATCTCCTTTCAAGACATATCAGATCACTCTTGAGATTATCGAAGACGTCTACCTTGACGGTATAAACATGGTCTATACCAGCACTATAAATCCAACACGTTGGAACCGTGTTTTTGTCTACAAATTTTAGTGCTATTGATAGGGCCTATAGCAATGTTGCAGAGTGGATCCCTCCAGGAATTGGCAGAGGTATCATCATATCAAGCATCAGCATTGAATAACTGAGGGGTGAGCCTAAACATTCAAAGTAACTCATTAAGATTTGCATTAAATAATCGACGTTATTGAATGCACTAGTAGTGGAGTTTTTAGAACCACGAGATAAAAGTCAGATTGGTATGAATATCTTTATTGACAGAACATCCTAGTATATGAGATTCTTACACGGTAAAATCTAATAAAAAAGTCAAATATGCGCAACCTTACGCTTATTTTTTTGCGCAGAGGCTCGCCGTTCATTGTTACTTCATCGACAGAAGTAAGCAAAACAATGAGAAACTAGCAGTCGAATCCTTGTTGTCGTATGCCAACATATAATAAAGTAAAACAAAGGAACAGACAAAAGAGATTAGATGCAATGATTGAAGATATGGGACGAGTAGAAGTTAAGAGAGCAGCAGCAACCATTTGAAATATAAAATGAGATGATCTTCATTGTTCAGTAAAAGATGATCACTCTTTGTTCCTATGCCTAAGATCTGCAGTAGCCGTTTAGCCAAACCATAAACTCCTCTTCACAAACTGGAACCAGCTACTACTTACCCTTAATGTTTCAAAGTCGTCTTATCTAGAAACAGATGTTGAGGGGAATTTCACACATATTCTTTGACTTCTCTAACACTGCATTCATACCCTAAACCTCGGTCTGGGGGACTAATTACATTCGGAACAAAACATTGAAACTTCTCATCGCATTTCTGTGCACTGGAGATGAGAAAAACTGTAGATCCTTCTTACATTTACTTCTGTATGTGGTATTCTGCTGTTCGCTACTTCTTTCAACCCAAGTAGCTTCTTTGATCTTCATTTACTGGTATGTACTTGCTGCAACCTTAGGCGAACATGTCAAGGAAAAACGTTAAAAGAGCTATCACGTGTCTACAAATACGTTGCCTCCGTCCCAGTTACCCTATATTTTTCATCCCTTCCTTTGCTGAACCTATACGACTTAAGAAATGCTACTAACTATCGGAGAAGCAAACGGGCTCTCTGGTAGGTTAAGTCCTTGATTGCTGCATTCAAGTAAGAAAATAGAAAACCATTTCTTAGCAAATACTGTTAGGCAAATTCAAGAACTAATCTGTGACATTTCAAAGAAGAAGAATGCAAACTTTAAACTGTGAGAGAAAACAAGAAAGAAAAAAGAAAAAACAAGGATGCAGGTAGAGATCAAAAACTATATGCCTAACAGGCTAGGATGGCAGGGCTTAATATAGGTGCACACAAACACATACATATTGAGCATACAAAAACTCCATAATCTAATAGAGGATGCCTTTTACCTATCCTGGTTAGCATAGTTGGACTCTGCATGCTTGATTTTTTCATCACTCGCTGAGCTGGTGTTCAGAACATCCAGCAGATGGCTGATGTGTTCGGAGGGTGGAGTAAAATTTTCTGCCAGAATGATGAATGAATTAACAAAACCACAGAATATTTCAAGTGACTTTTTGTGAATTCAGATACAGAATCCCAAGACAGAGAACTCACTAACCTTCTGAGACTTTTAGGTCATCCATGGAATAGCCAAAATAGGACTGCTTGGAGGTAGGTTTCCAAATTGTTTGCAACTCTGCAAGACGCCTCCTCTCAAGTTCAAAAGCCTGCTCCTGCGCTTCCATAATCTGCTTTCTCAGCAATCTTGATGTCTCATATCCTCTTGGCACTAAAAGAAAAAGCTACATCTATCAGACAACATAGATGTGACACCATGCATATTAGATGCAACAAGGACAACTAACACTAAAATGATACATCAGCCGGCTGGAAAACTCAACAGATTTTAAGCAAAGTAAAGTGCATGATTTAGCTTCTATCCAAACTTTAGGCTATATTCCAGAAATTTTCTATCACTTTCTATGTAAATTAGTTGCAACTTTTGCAATTTTAAAGACAAAGAATTAGAAAAGATATGCTCACTTGAATGAAGCTCGGCTTCCATATCCAAATAGTGAGGAAAGTAATACATAGAAGGCTCAGTCCTCTCATGATACTTCCTGCAAAACAAAATCTCAACAGGTGAGGGATGAACATATTTAAAACCCTTGAAAACAATCTAGCTGCCTATGAACTGTTGCAATTGATTTCAGGGCGTGCAGTTCTCTGTTTCTAAATCGCCACCATTATAAGCATAGATGGCTGAATGATATGTGTGCATTGTGCAGTAGTAGATTGTTGACATATTACATAAGTTGCCCTGCCAGAAGCCAAAGACACAAAAAGCCGAGTTGCTCCAAAATCCTTATTGGAAGATCAAGCTGTAAGAGATCACCGAAACATTTTTCCATTTGAAACTTTATGGGGGAAGAATGAAAAAAGAATATCACCTTTCAATTAGCTTTAACTTTTCCCTGTATGGCTTCACAAGAACCCGAGCACCACAAACATAATGAGGATTTCTTTTTGCCAACACCATTTTCACAGTATCTGCACTTTCAAAAGTCACGAAGCCAAACATCCTTTTCTGTTGGCAGGGAATCCTTACATCCTCAACTGGTCCAAAAGTGCTGCAAAGGAAACCAAAACTCATAAGACAGCTAATGAAAATAAAATATGAGATGAAGGAAAGTCTTAGCAAAGATTAAGACCAAAAGATTACTTGAAATAGTTGGAGACATCATCTTCTGAGAAAGTGCTCTCAGATGGAAATGTCAGATATATCTGTCGTGATCCACTAACAATTTGTCCGGGATCATTCCTATCACCTCGATTATCCAAGTATTTTGGAGCATCTTCTGCCAAAATTACTGCATGCTGTCCATGAGGCCTGCAAAGCAAAGCATGTCACTGTATCAGATAAACAGATAATTAACAGAAGTAACTAAAATGGGGAACATAGGGAGCTTCATATATTACACACCTATCAATTAGCTGAATACTGTTTTTCAGTCTAGCAAGGAGCTTTGTCAAACTATAGCCAGCCCTGCCATGTCGCTGACTTTCTGTTAGGTACCCATCTGCTTGAAGAACTTTTCCATATTTCTCATAGTAAATCATGGGCAGAGAAGCGATAGAAACAGGATTTCCTTTTCTTGACTTCAAAAGCTCTTTGATTTCCAACTCCAACTTCTCTAGTGACCCCGGTGAGAAAATATGGTCATCGTTAAAAGCATCAAACTTTTGGGGGAAGCCATCCGAGATTTGTCCATGAAAGTACCTACAGTTACTTCCATGCTTACAGAAGCCCTTGTTAAAATAGTGACAGGTCTTAATGGGGAATTCATTAAAGCTTTGGTACCGTGGACCTCTTGCACTCAAATCACCAAATACAGCATCTGAATAGGCACAGTGGCTTGGAAATCCTGCATTCTCCACATTGACAGGCTCCATTTGGTCCTCTAAACTCAAAAATTGAGTTTGGCTTTGGAGTTCGCTGACAGAATCTGGATAGCTCATTGGCATGAAATCTGAATTATGCTTGGCAGCAACTTGAGACCCCCAATTAGGAGAAGGTGCACAAAAGGCTGCCGGCAGATCAAAAGGGTGGGAAGAAAACTGTGAGAAAGGAGTGAACGGCAAGGAAAGTTCTGACACAGGTGGTGAATTCATGAGAGTTGAGATAGGAGATGGAGGAGATTTAAGGCATAAGCTCAGTTGAGCTTTGGTCTTCAAAATCACTTCTTGGATAACTGCATCATGACTCAGGGCCAGATTAATTATTTCTTGCTCACTAAGCCCTTGTAAAAGAAGATAGCCAACGATTTTGTTACAATTGTCTGGTTCAAGTTTCTTAATTCTATTGAACAGAACCTTTGATGGCTCTGGAAATTCCATCATGCATCAAGGACTAAGTAGGCACTGCAAATTTTTAGAAAGAAAAAAAA
>CM034049.1:515200-528789 GCA_019804595.1 Bruguiera parviflora | reverse complement strand
TTTTTTTTTTTTTTTTTCATAGTGTATTTTCCTTTTTGTCTTTTTCGAGAAAAGCTTAAAAGCTCCTTAAATCTGGACCATTGGATTCGCATCGGTATTACCCGATGCACGAATCTACATGTGGGGTCCACGTGAAAGACTTGTGCTTATTTTGCATGCAATTTCGAGGGCAGAGCTTTATCCAATTAAAAAGATAAATAAATGAATATATATATATATATATATATATATATATATATATATATATTCATTGAATAGTTATTTAAATTTAAAATTTTATTTATTGTGTTTTCTATATATTTAAATGCTTAATAATAGTGATAAAATAAATTATAAAATAAAAAATAAAAATTTAATAAATTAGAATAATAATAAATCTTAAATAAAATTTTAAAATATTAATATATTTATATATTTATTTATTTATTTAGTTGATCACATTTATTGATAAAAATATGTGCTACAAAAATGTTTTGGAAAAAAATTATTTTTCAATATTAGTAGACTTACTTAATTATTAATGTATCTCTTCTTCTTTATATCCTATTGGTCAATGTTTAATTTTTTGAATTATAACATAAAGGAAAAATTTTTATGAATTTTACAATCCAATATAAATGAAGTAAATTAAAACGCGTAGAATATTCATAAATAATTCCTTTTAGCCAACATTGAGACTAGTGCCAATTTGAGGCATTTACAACAACAATAGCTTCTTCTGAATAAACCAAATAGCTAAAAAGTCATTTGCATCACAAAATCACTTTTTTTTTTCTTTTTTTCCTAAAAAACTAAGAAAACACACACAATACTTACTCGCCACAATCGACTTGGATTAACGCGAAATTCTTTGCTATCATTATCTCATCTGAGAAAGATGAGAGCATTTGCACAACATTATCAGAGAGTGAAAAAATAAAAAATAAAAAAAAGTGCCAAGCAAAATAGGGCTATAGAATAAAAAAAAAAAAATAGAGAAAGGGACGTATTTATATTATTTAAGCACACAAAACAGTATTTATTTAAACGTCATTTTTGTGCGTTTCAGGGTGGCGGGGGGTAAAAGAACAGATATACAAGGCTTCTTGACACCAAAAAATAAAAATAAAAAAGGCCCCATTTTGCTTGCTTTGCCTTTCAGGGTGGTGGGGTGTAAAATGTCCAGCCCGCATTCGGCTTTTTCTTTTTTCTTTTTTCTTTTTTTTTAATTTTTATTTTTTATAATTTTAAATTTCCTTCGTTTTTGGACCTTTTACGTGTCTGTACGAATAACAATTTATTCGAAAATGACAAATGGAATAATGCGAGGGGGCAATCCGGGCATGTTGATGGAGTTGACCGAATCTGCTGGCTGAATATGTGGGGCTGGCCAGTCAATAAATAATTAATATTCATATTTAAAAAAGATATCTTTGAAAGTGATTAGTGGATAAATTTGACATAATCAAGCTTTTTCTCCCCTTGCTTATACGTGATCAATAGAGTCAGAATAGGGCTTTCCGTTGCGGTTTATCATTATCTCTCTACTCACTTATTTAAAATTTTGACTCTTATCTGTTTTAAAAAAATAAAATTACACGTTATTTAGTGAAGTTATTATTTAATATTTTTATTATTAAGATAAATATTTAGTAACTGAATTAAAATTAAAATTTTATAATTTTAATTTTAATTTACCTCATTATTAAATATAGATATATACTAATATATATATAAGACAGTCAAAATTTCAGTCACCAAATATTCATCCTAATATTTATTAAAATTATATTATACACATTTAAATTTTATTTATTTCAAAATAAATAACAACGAAATAATTTAAATCTAAAATAAAAAATATAGTAAATTAGGAGAACAAGCTATGCTGGTTTAAAATTAAAAGTATTTAAACCGTAAGTATTTATTATCGAGCGTAACAATCACGAAAATGAAAAAAAAAAAAAGGAAATAAATCACGAAGTTGATGGGTTTTCTTTCTTTCTTTTTTTTTTTTATTTGCAAATTCATTATGAATTATTTTTTATCGCAATTAAACCATAAATCTTGCATTTGAGGCAAATCTATAACGTGGTAAACAAACCCGTGACAAGATCTGTCAACCACTCACTTTACATACTGGCATGCCAGCGAGGCATTAAAAGCAAACCGGCATTTGCTACAAAAAGTTGTCTTATGTGCGGTACAAGTGACTCAAAATAAATAAATAAATAATTTATAAAAAAAAAAAGAAAAACTCCAAAAATTAATTTCCATTTTCTCCCATGAATCCCTAAATTTCCAAAATCCAGCATGAGAAATAACTAAATTACAGCCCGATATACCCAAAATGACTAACCTTTTTATTTATTTATTTATTTGGTTATGAACCATTTTTGTATAGTCAGGCTATAGTTAATCTAAACTGCACATAGATAGACTGTGTGAACCACAAGCTAACCTTAAACATTAATTATTAAGATTTATGAGGTGATTATTATACAAAAATGAACCCCAGATAACAGGGTAGAATTAAGATTAAGATAGAATTATAAAAGAATGATGAAAATTAGAATTGGATCATCGATGATTTTTCTTTTCTTTTTTGTCTTTTTTTTTTGATTCGCAGGAACTAAAATTTAAATTTAAGAGTTTATGTAATTTTGTTATTAAGCTTTATATTAGTAGTCGTTGCTCTTTTTTTTTTTTTTTTAAAATTCTCTTTTTCTGAGATGAACCGTTGATGATTCTTTAACTGGACCTAAGGCAATCTTTTATTTTTATTATTATTATTTTTAAAATTTTGGGTCTCTTACACACTGCAGTGAGTAAACGGTAATCCTAACCGGGCATGGATTTGGATTCCTCTGCAAACGGACACGAGTGACGTAAATGCTGGCGGGGTTTGAATCCCAGAAAGAGTTGGCTCCTTTTCCTTCTTCTTTCCTTTTTTTTTTTGTTTGTGTGGACGGGTTGTTCTGAGATTGAATTGGATTTGTGTGATTGGGATGTGAATTGGGTTTTGGGTTTCTGAAATTTGTTTATTTATTTTATTTTATTTGAAACTATCAAAGATCGAATTTTGATTGTTCATAGCTATCTGAAATCTGTTTCTGTATATTTACGTCTCCCAAGACCCAATAAATCTTGATTCTCTACTTCGCCCTAGATCGAACGTCATTCACATCCGGCGAATTAGCAGCTTCTCCGACGGGAGTCCGTCCGGCGAAAGAGATTGTACGTGGAAACCCGGATACGCTTTTGGCCCAAGCGTGTTGGGCTGGAGTTGGATTCTAGTTTTTGTTGATCTTTCCAATTCCAGACACTCCTTTGCTTGATTGCTTGGTAAGTCAGTCCTTCTTTTTCACTCTCTAATATGAGATCTAATGTAGAATTTTGGTTAACCGGATTGCCCACATTCCTTGGACAACCAACATAATATATATCTAAGCTTAATACTCTATGTTCTTATTGTTTTCAGATTGATACAATTTAGATTATTGGGCAAATTGTCATTCTGCTATTTCTCTTCAATGGCTAGATTTTGTGTTATTGTGGTCGTATGTGACACTTAGCAATGAATTAGGTGCTTAACTTGATATTGTGTGTGTGTGCGTGTGTGTGTGTATCCTGATTGAATTGATGTTTTGACAGTACTCAGTAGTTTCTTTCTTTTTTTTTTTAATATATTTTTTTTATTCCAGTACTTGTGGTTCCATTACTAACTCTCTGATCAGATGATTTTCTATATCACTCTAAATTACCTTTTCTTAATGAGTGGTTCTTGTTCTTGTTTGCAAAAGTTTATACTTTCAGTCCTTTATTGATGGGGTGCATTTCCCGTTTATTTTGTTTTGAATTTGATTTTATCTCTTTTTTTGGGTTTAAGTGCAGAAATAAGCATACTGGTACTAGACTAACGTGAGCTGGTCTGTTTTTTATTATTTTTCTTGGTTGTTTTTTGTGGTTTTTTTTGTGATTATTATGGTTTGAGTTGGTGACTACGGATGTTGTCTGGTGAATTTTTATACGTCTGAATGCTGTCAACTCTTGATAATTGGAAATCTACCTTGGTTCTTTGTGCCCAGTGCGACTATCTGGAACTTTTTACCCCAGTTCATTTCTCTGCTTTTTTGACATTTAATTTTCCCCATGTTTGGAGGCTGTCTGTGATTCAATGTAGAATGAAAAAATAGCTTTGGTTGATAGTTTATACTCTTATTCCATGGCTATTTCATTGGTTGGTTGCCTGTGCTCTGCCGGTTTTTTTCCTTTCTTTTATGTGGATTTATTCTCTCTCTCTCTCTCTCTCTCTGTGGGAATGCCCTGTTCTTTGCAGTTTTTGTATTGTCATATAGCTGAACATCTTCTGTTTCTAGTATTTTATTATTTTGTAAGAATAGTTGCCCAACTGATAGAGCTCTCATGTTCAGTTCCCAGAGAGTATTTTGCCCATTTGGATGCCACTGGAAGAAAAATTGATTTGAATGAGAGACCTGAGCTTACAAAGGGTAGCGTGGAATTTGTTGCTTCAACTGAGTATATGGTGCGGCCACTGATGCCACCACTATTTTCTTTCTGATTGATGTTTCAATATCTGCAGTTCAAAGTGGAATGGCTGAGGTAAGTTTTTCCAGCTAAGGGCCATAGTCTGCTCCAAGTTGTCATGGTTGTTTTTTGTTAAGCAAGACTCTTTTCACATACTTGCCTCACAAAAGTGTTTGTTCATCAGTTGGGCTGTGCATTTGTTTGTGTGCTGTAAGAACAAAACTGCATGTGGATCTATGTTGATATGTGTCCCCTAGTGAGCACATGCTTGGGGAATGTTTAATGTGTGATTATTGCTAGCAAAACTAATATAGGAAATAGTGGCAGTTACCTGTTAAAGAAAAATATCTCTCTTTCTATGTTCCTATAATCAAAACAAGATACAATCTGTTTCTGTTTGATCTGAGTAATTAAAAAATCTGTATGATGGGTGTGTGTACCTTTTATTTAGAACTTTGTTGATGTTTTGGGTTCCATGTGTAATTTGTGCTTCTGTTTGCATGCACATCTTTGCACTATGCTATCTATAATAAAGTTTTTCCTTGGAATTTCATAGGTTGTGGTCCAAACTATTAAATCTTGTTTGGATGACTGACCTGGCTTCCCCAGAATGCAGATTGGGTTTATCACCTACAATAGCACAATCCATTTTTACAGTATGAAGGCAAGTGCTATGTAATTATACCAATGTGGTACTTTGGTTTTAAACTGTTTGATCAAGCAATTTGGCTGATAAATTGAGCACTTTTCTTGGTGGAGTCATCGTTAACACAGCCTCAAATGATGGTGGTTTCAGATCTGGATGATATATTCATTCCACTGCCTGATGATCTCTTAGTTAATTCGTCTGAATTGAGAAGTGTGGTGAAAGCATTTCTGGTAGCCTGCCTTCCATGTTTCAGGACAGTATGGATTTGGAATCTGCTTTTGGTCCTGCTCTAAAGGCAGCATTCGTGGTTATGGTGTGTTATTCCATAGCTACCACATCAATTACATAGTGGTTGCTTTAGTTAAGAGATCTAATGTTCCTCTAAAGTATAATTCTTGTCCATGAGAAATAGCTTAAGTGGAAAAGCAAGGTTACACAAAGAACAATTAGTTCCATAAATGATCTTTACCCAGCATATGTGGAGATTTTGACTTAGGGCTAATTGTTAGCTTTCTTTTCTTTTTGATAAATAAGCTTCGTGATGTTCTCTATGGTTATGATATTGATTTCAAAGTGCTTTATAGTTATATGAGTCAGCTAAGCATTAAACCATAAAGAAGGACCCTTCACATATATATTCTCTGGTTTCTTTAAGTGATTCTTTTGGTCTTTTGCTTTAGTTTGCATCTCCTGGATGAAAGTGGTTTTTCTGTTCATTTGTGAAATAGTTGGTTCATTATTCTCTATGCATCAACTTTTATTTATCTCTCTCACTACCATCCTTTCTTTGCAGAGTGAACTTGGTGGGAAATTGTTGATTTTTTAGAACACTAGGCCACCTCTTGGTGTTGGCCAATTAAAGCTGCATGGAGATGACACTCATGTCCATGGGACAGATAAGGACCATACTTCAAGAATACCAGAGGATCCATTCTATAAACAAATGGCTGCTGATTTCACTAAGTACCAAATAGGAGTCAATGTCTATGCATTTAGTGACAAACACACTGATTTAGCCTCCATTGGTATGTAAAGTTTTTACCTTGTTGCATGCTTTCACTGAAAAAATGAGAATTTGAACATCTTTCAGCACATTTCTATTGGTGAATTTGTTTATTTTATTACTATTGTATCCGGGCCTTTAAGCTGTTGTTAATTTTCTTCCTTTATTTTTTTATGCTAAATTACAATGTAGGGTGTTTTAAATTTATAATGTGCTTTTAGGAATCTTTATCAGTTTCTTGCATTAAATTATTCTTATTGAGCACCTTGTACAAGTTCTTTTCACCTCTTCTTTGTTTGCATACATGTGACACTTTCACAAAGTTGTTCTATAAGTTTATAGATTATTGATGTGTCTTACTGACTCTCTCTTGGTGTAGGAACTCTGGCTAAGTATACAGGGGGGAAAGTATATTATTATCCAAGTTTCCAATCAGCCAATCATGGGGGAAGTTGAGACATGAGTTAATCAGGGATCTTACAAGGGAAACTGCATGGGAAGCTGTCATGTGTATAAGATGTGGAAAAGGTCTATCTCTATTCCTATTCCTGTTATAAATCTTCTTTGGAACACGCTCTTCAAAATATTTAAACATCCAACTTTTAATGTTTTTTTGTTTTTTCCCCTTTTAAATGTGTTTGTGTATCATTTTTTCCCTCATGCATATGCATTTACGGGCATAGAGCTGATCCTTTTTGCTATTCTCTGTACCCAGGAATTCATTTTACATCTTATCATGGAAACTTCATGCTAAGGTCCACCGATTTATTAGCACTTCCAGCTGTTGATTGTGATAAGGCATATGCGACGCAATTATCACTTTAGGAGACTTTATTGACAGCTCAGATAGTGTACTTCCAAGTTGCTTAGCTGTATCCTTTGAGCAGAATTGGAATGTGAAATATGCATTGAGCTGCAATGCAACACACATACAGAGAATTGTCTCTCGTTTGTAAATCTTTTCATAAATGGGTTTGGGTGTGTGCCTAGTCCCCAACATTCCCTTGCTTCACTTCTCTTTTAACACTTCAATTTTGTGCAGGGATTTCAGTTGGTTGCACCCGGATCTATTTTTTGTTTTTGATCAAAGTTGGTAGTGTATGCTTTTGGAGTCCATAGAGAACTTAACTGACCAAATATTTCTCAACTATCTAAAGATACGCTGCATCTTGCAGAGAGAGGCATATAAGAGTACACACAGCAGCTGCTCCAGTAGATTTGGATCTAGGGGATATGTATCACCAGGCTGATATTGGTGCCACAATCTCTGTGTTTGCTTGGCTAGGTAGGTCTAAACTGACCTTTATACTGATTCTGATCCTGAATCCTGATATTGAAACGTCTTATCTTTCTTATGAACTTGTATACTTTCCAGCAATTGAGAAAACTTTGACCCATAAGCTGGAAGATGCATGAAACTCAGTGCAAATGAGTATTGTAAAAGCCCTCGTAGACTATTGAAATCTCTATGCTGTGCATCATTCTTGGGGGCAGGATGATCTATCCAGAGAGTCTAAAGTTCTTTCCCTCGTATGGATTAGCACTCTGCAAATCAGCAACTCTCAGAGGAGGGTTTGGTGATGTTCAACTTGATGAAGGTTGTGCAGCAGGGTTCACTATGATGGCATTGCCTGTCAAAAAATTGTTGGACCCTGCTTGATTAGAGTGGATGATTATCTTCTGAAGGTAAAATATTTTCCTACACTCCCATAGGAACTATGAAAATTTTCTGTGGCCTTAATTGTCTAATTCAATCTCATTCGTGCAGGCATCTGCCCACACTGTTGACTTAAAAAATGTAATAAAGAGGTTACCACTAACAGCTGAGAGCCTAGATTCTAGAGGCCTTTATATATATGGTGACGGCTTCTGGTTTGTTTTATGGTTTGGTAGAATGCTTTCACCAGATTTGGCTATCAATCTACCTGGCCCAGATGCAGCAGCAGAGCTATAAAAGGTATACATTATCACTTGCATGGTCTATTTTGGATCAATAATGTTGTGACACCACATGTTTTATACCATCTTCTCAATCAGTTAGGTTTTGCTTGAGCAGTCATATTATCTAAGAGGATGGTGACACTGGTTTTAGGGTTTACATTGTTATAGTGGGTAATGTGACCTTAGTTCCAATAGACTTAGGCCTGAATTGATGTCTAAAAATTGCATTGCTGCCATAGATATTGTTTGAAAAGTAAGCTGGCAGCAGAGAGTCTTGTTGTCTCTGTGTTACATAATAGTCAAGAATTGTCAATACGAGAGATCAAAAAGATCAAAAGAGTGGTAGACATATCTCCAATCTGTTACAGAAGTCAATTGAAGTCAGTATTGGACTAGGGATTGATGTCCTGAATTTTATGAGTTTAAGGTTGACATCCTTCATTGCTGTGTTGTTCAGGTTACACTTTCCGAATGTGATACTGAAATGTGCAAAAAGTTTGTAGGGATACGAAGGAAATTAAGGGAAAGCGATCCTTTTTATTACCAGCTGTGTCATCTTGTAAGGCAAGGTGAACAGCCCAGAGAAGGCTTCCTTCTTCTAACAAATCTTGTGGAGGACCAGGTTGGTGGTATCAATGATTACATTGATTGGATGCTACAAATACATCTGCAAGTCCTGCAAACTACTTGATATATAGGTAACAGCAATTTTCTCAAAAGAAAAATGGGTCATTCATTCTTATTTTACTTTAATTTATTTTGTTTGTGTTTCTGACTTTTCTTCCCAATAAAAGAAAACAAGTTTTTGATTCTAAACATTTTAGATCTTTGGTTGCATGCCAGGTAATGAGAATTTAATCTTGTTGATTAACTTATGCAAATAGAAGTTCCTTGTGGCTATATGGAGAGGGTATGACCCTTTCGGTTCTTCAATTGCTTGCAACTGTGGCTGTGTCCAACTAATAGAAAACTCAAACACAGCATAAGTCAATGATGACTTGAAAAGTGGATACCATGATAAATGGAAAGGTTATATCACAATAACACACTGAGACACCTTTTTATATCATAGTGCATTATTTTGCATGACAACACAACCAAAATAATAAAGCCTTTATTCCAAATTTAATGGGGATGGCTACATGAGTTTTTTACTGTCATTTTATTCTACTATGGACTATCATTTTGCATGACAACTTGAAGGAAAACATCATGAGAGGCAAACCTTAGGCAAAGGATGTGCAATGATTTTATCCCCAATTCTCTCAC
This sequence comes from Bruguiera parviflora, assembly GCA_019804595.1. Classification (NCBI taxonomy): domain Eukaryota; kingdom Viridiplantae; phylum Streptophyta; class Magnoliopsida; order Malpighiales; family Rhizophoraceae; genus Bruguiera; species Bruguiera parviflora. The sequence goes on along the minus strand of CM034049.1, from coordinate 519,400 downwards.
ATATTTCCAGCAAAAACAACCTAGAGATAATCATTGTATGCTTCCCTTGCACATCCAGAGAAACCGATAGTTTTTACCATGCTCTGCTCCCAACTTCAAAGCTGTTAGCAGTGCAGCCTTAGTGGTAGTGGATTGGGGTGATGTCATGCTTCCCCTAACATCAGAACCGCATACACACTGAAAAAATGTTGGACATAAAACCTCTTATTAGCCGTGAGAAGTAGAGCAACTAGCTTGATGAGTTATTCTTCTCTTGATTGGTAGAAAATTTCATTTACAACATTGTCTGTTTTTGGAGCAAGGAACTTGACTGCCTTTAATGCACATCACTGCAATGAGTGCTAATCGATGATATAAGATACCATTAAAAGAAAATATATTAGTCAACTGACTTTTATTTGATTTGGTTGTGGCCACAGCCTTGCCCCAAGGAATGAAACAGATCCTGTATGAAGAGCTCGACAATCAAACCAGAGAGACTGTCCAGGAATCCACTGGATGGCAGTCCATGACTCCTGCCTTCTGCTGCAGCCAGCACAGAGAAAAGGGACTCAAAGATGATGGAATCACAAAGTGAAGTGGGAGTGTTTGTTTGCTGTATATCAAGACAAGTGAGATAGCCATGTTGAAGTGGGAGTGTTTCTCCTCCTAAGTGCTTGCTTCTTTCTGAATCTTTGGTTCAATTCCCAATCCCTTTGATTTTTACTTAAACCCCATTTCTATAACACATCTGCACATTTCACCTCCCCTGAACTGGGTATTGTTCACTTTTGCTTGTTTCCTAGCAATTTTTCCTCTTTTATCTCACTTGTAAATATTCAACCTCGATTGTTCTTTTTTTCAGTTATGTTTAAGATAAATCAATTTGAATTCTTTACCATTTATTCTGTTCTTGCTTCTTCTTGTTTTTCATCCCTGCTTTTGCTGTTATATCTTGAATGTATCTTTAATGGGTCATTTAGACATAGGCAGAAGCCAAGGTAGGATAGACCCGGACTGGGAAGTTTTAATTCTTTATGAAAGTATCATATTCCCAGGAACTGAGTACATGCCGCTCGAGTCATTTTTAAGATAGGTCTTGAGTTCGAGTAATCTGTTTCTAATTTTTTTTCGTTTATTATAATTGTCCTGTGGCATCAAACTAAGAATTTAATCCCAAAAGTTGATTTTCTACGTGATCTATTATTGCTTCGTTCATTGAGTAAATTGGTTACAATTATAGTGAGTCCGCAAAGCATTTTCCATTCATTATACACTCATGTGACCTGCATTAAAAAGCTCTTTCCGTGCATACCAATAGAGCAATATTCCGACCATCGTATGCTGGTCTAGAGAACATTAAAAGGAGGGGGGGGGGTAGGCTTAATATATATGATAAAAGTTACAGATGCACGTAAGATGCGAGTGAACATGTTACACTGTTATGCATTTCAATGAAATCAACAGCAAATTATACAACCAATTATTTCTCTTCACATGAGGGTGCAGGCGAGTGTTGGATTTGGATCATAAACCACTTTGTACAAGTCACAATGGGCTGGTGGGTAACAAGGTCTGCAGCAGCAAGCTGGGGGAGTTGGCTTCGGTTCGTTTTTCTTGTCTTCCTTAACGTCTTTCTTCCCTTCACCCTCTGGTTTCTTGGGCTTGACTTCTTCCACAGTCAGTAATTTTGCACACTTAAATTTCTTCCTCAAAGAGCAGGTCAATTCCGCTGCATCAACACCATCTCCAACCACCACCACTTTGTCATCTCCTTCTAATGCCATTGAGCTTACCCCTAGTTTGGAAGAGTCGTAGATGTGTCAACGTGAGCTGATCTAAAAATGTCATTTTCTTAGTGTGTGCGCGTTGTTTTTATGTACAGAAAAGTTATTGAAATGTAATTAATTTGACTTATTTTAAATATAAATTTACATATTTTATTATTATAATTATTAATTACATATTTAATTTTTCAATATATGATCACAATTAGTGATGGAGATTAAAAATATATATCTAATAGTCTTGTAATGAATTCTTTTTCATATAATAATCTTCTTCATACACGAAATTCTGGAATTTCTATGTAAGTTACTGTATAGATAAAAACTTGGAGAGAATAAAGCTGATTTTAAAGCTTCTAGAGGGGGAAGTAACATTGTAAATGAAAACTTAATTAGAAAAGAGAGATGGATGTTACGCACCGTGTGCTGCAGCAGCTATCTTCCTGGCCTTGGACCGGCATTTGTCACAACAAAGTTCCACCTTAATGACCAACTTTTGCTGAATCAATCGAAAAAAGAAAAAAAAGAGAAAAATAAAACTGGTTGCATTGCATATCACCACATCAAGTGTGCCTATAACCATTAATCTTTGACACCCATTTGCTCTTATGCTCTCAAACTCGGCTCATAGTACGCAAACTTAAAGTTCATTTGTGTGCAATTTTTGCATATCAAGATGGACAACAAATAAACTGTGTTCTAATGAAATGACTTACCTTCATGTTCTCTGGCACAAAGCAAAACCTTGGGTTGTGCCTTCTCTTTGTCAACTATTAGATGATTACTTGATGATGACAAAAAGAATAGTGATTAACCTTTTTATAGCAAGACCTCAATATTCGGCGTACGTGAACAGTCCACGGAAGTCGAGGCAATGGGCTGCAGAGATCCGCTTCTTGTGGGTTGAACTTAAAGTAACCAATCATAAACGACCTAACAGCTGTGTGCTGTTTGTCTCTCTCTAGGGCCAACTTCATTTTGGCACTGGAACTTCGAGGTAGTCAATTTATATTGGTTAATAAGTCAACTATGAATCTATGGGATTTTATAATGGAGTTGATCTTAACATGGCATGGGACTTTTTGAGAGGGGTCATATGTATCTCGCAGACAATTTTACTCTTATTTTTATAAATAAAATATTTTTTTATTTAAATTTTTGTTGATAAATCTTTTAGTTGAAATTTACATTAATTAATTACATAAACAATAAAAATTTAACTTGTCAAAATTATACATGACTTAAACTAAATTATACAAATTCAAGTAAGAGAGTAGATAAATATAAATGATTTTGTAATGTTAAGATAAAGAAACAAGGTTCTCTCATAGAAAACGAAAAGAGAGTAAAGGAAATCAGATCTCCAAGAGAAACTAGTAATTACAATGTAATTTGACACTTTTGAATTAGTAATTAATAAATGATAGATATCAAAAAAATAAACTAATAAATAATGACTTAATTATGAAATAATAATTATAGAGATATCCAACTTTAACTTTTAAAATTTTAAATTTAATTTAACTATGAGACAATAAAGTATATTAAAATATAATTAAAAATTTTAATTATATTTTTAAAAATATTTTTTAATTAAAAAGTTAATATTTATCTTAGATGACTAAATTTTAATTTTTTAATTATAAAAAAATTACAATAAAAATTATATATTTTTACAATTTAACTCAAATTTCAATATATTTCATAATATACATAAAAAATAAAATTGGGTAATTTAAATTTAATTATTGAATTTTAAGAATAAAAAAAAAAAAGAATAAAGTTGTATAATTGTAACTTAAATTATTGAATTTAGAGACTATTTCTCATCGTCGCTCCCAATCTTTGCCTAAGGACGACAAATTAAGTTTTCCTTTCCATGCCTACATATAGATAATATGCTCCCTTTTTTTTTTTCTTATTTTTCTTATTGCAAATTTACTTCATTGGGTTTACAGATACATGTAAGATGCGAGTGCACATGTTACGCTATCATGCATTTCAATGAAATCAACAACAAATTATACAGCCAAATAATTTGGATCATAAAGGGGCTACAATGAGGTGCTAGCCATCGAGTAACCAGGGTCATTATTTAAAGGAAAAACGTACACATGGAAATTATAAAAAAAAAAAAAAGATTTTTCTATTCTTTTTCTTCACATGATGGAGCATGGATCATAAACCACTTTGCACAACTCACAATGGGGAGGTGGGCAACAAGGTCTGGAGCAGCTAGGTGGTGGAGGTGGGCAAGAAGGTCTCGAGCAGATAGGTGGTGGAGGTGGGCAAGAAGGTCTGGAGCAGCAAGATGGTGGAGGTGGCTTCGGTTGTGGTGGGCAACAAGGCTTGCAGCAAGCTGGTGGAGTTGGCTTCGGTTCTTCTGGTTTCTTGGGCTTGACTTCTTCCACAGTTAGTAATTTTGCACAGTTAA
>CM034049.1:496925-506969 GCA_019804595.1 Bruguiera parviflora | reverse complement strand
AAACAAAAAATAGACTGAAGCTATAGGAAAGATAAAAACAGCTATGGTCCTTATTTCACCTTCTTCCTTTCAGACCAAGCAATTTTAGCATTCCCATTGACAAGTATGTGACAACTCTCCCCACGGGATATAATACCAAAGAGAGCCACGCCACTGGCCTAACCTAGAAGAATTCAAAAGAACATTAGGCAAATAATTTTGGCAACTGTGAGATTATCTAAATCATGGAAGAACTATGGAGCCATGTAAGGCATGAAGTAGATAAGAAAAACAAGAAAAAAATCTGCTTGCACAGGTGACTTACCACAAACCTAACGACTTCAGTGGCATGGTGAACAGCTATACTTTTTGGAGTGATCTCGGTGAGAAGCAATACAGCAACCTAGATTCAATCATAAAGAGAGCCGATCAAGGAACTTTCAAAATGAAGCTATGTGTATGAGATGGGGCTCCTGGAACATGCTGTACACCAACTACCACATCAAACCTTTGACATTTTGTTCCTCAATATTGACCAATGTTTGAAACTACTAAGTGAGACATCATTTTTTAATGGTAAAATAAGCCATCATTTTTACCACTCTAAATTTGCATTCTTGTAGTCTTGCATCAGTAAAGATAAAAGGCAACAAATACTGAAGACCATGGGGATGTGGACAAATTAATTAACCCGTACAGTGTGATACAGCTTCTACCAGTTATTTTGGTAATGAAACTACTTGTATATCCAAACAGAAAAAGGAAAAAGCTAACATTAAAAAAGAAAGAAGAGCACGGAGATAACAGCATAGCCCTGTAGAAGTGCCCCATTCTCTGCTGTATGGTGAAGCCCTGTATTCAACTAGAATAGGAAGGATTTTCTCACTCAATGACAATCAGAATTCTTTCTTGTTCATGTTAACCACCTAAACATGATCATGATGGAATCAAAAACCTAAACTATGTAACATCATTTTTTTTGTTAGACCAGACATTCCACAATCAATTAGCTTTCTCATCAATGATCCTCATAACTGTTTTTCAGGGAGAATCTGTAGATCCAGTGAAGTTGACTGACTTGTGACTGATATGCTACAAAGCCAGGTTGAGATGGGAGAAATGCATTGCATTTTGCATCCACTGATCTAATTTAGCACACCTGGATGCACTCACACAGAGGGATGGAGGAGGGAAGGAAGGATAGAGATACTCACTGTCATGACGCCTGTGGCTGCACTAACACCAGCTTCACCAAAAATTGCTGTCGCTGCCTCTGTGACTAATGCAGTTGCTCCAATATTGACCACACTGAGTACACAAATTATAATCTACAATAAGAAATAATTTTTAAACTCAAGCAGAAAAATTTGGAATCAGTTTAGGCCAACAGTGATCAGAATTACAGTACGTAGTGCCAATAAGAATTGTCGTCAGGAACCGAGTGATGTCACTGCGAAGCATTTTGAAGACACCATCACCTGACTCTTTCTCAGCAAGCTCACGAACCTGATAGATTTAAATCATATGATGAATTAACACCGATTGAGTTGACATAAATGCATATAAGGAAGCAACCAATCGGATACTTAAATAAAAGCATTGTCTCTAACATTATTGAACACAATTAATAACTGAAGCATACAGCAAAAGTTGGAATTCAACAAAATAAACGGCATTATTCTATAAAAAACAATCCAATGTGCACGCATGTTCATTCACTGAGGGCATAACCAAATTTCAAATTCTCGAGCAAAAAGTAGCATACCTTCCATGGCCACAGCGTGGTTATGGAAGTTTCAGCCATGGAGAAAAATGCAGATAAACCTAAAAGGATGGCCAGCACCAAACCCTGCTCTTTAAAAACTTTAAGGAGTTGCAAAGCCTTAGGCCATGCATTCCTCAACAACAATATGCTATGCCCAATTACTCCATATCCAGCATTCACCACACCTTCAGCAGCAAATGCTTTCTTGCAAGCAAAAACCATCATAACCGAACTCAAAACGACAGCCCCTCTCACCAACATTCTTATTACTTCCAAATTCACTCCCAAAACACCATTTTTCTTCAACCCCAGATCAGAACTAACCTTGCCTAATGATTTTGAGTGAGTTCTAGCACCAGATACACTTGTTATTGCCACGCCTGGATTAAGATACGGTCTAAAGTTGTCAGCTTTCGATGAGATACAAGGTGGGTGTCCAAAATATGTCCGAGAATTCACATATGGTATCTTCAAAATTCGGTTGCAATTCAGGAAAGGCGGAGACTTTGGCCTGGAAACGAACTGGGGCCGACCCAAAATTGATGAATCCATTGCAATCTCCATCATCAATCAAAAATTTAAACAAAAAGATGGAGATTTACCCCAATGTTGGACAAGCCAGTTCTACCCTTCTCTTTTTTTCTTGGTGAAAGTCAAACTTGGGAGTTAAAAGGCTTTCAAAGGGTTATGGTGGATGCTGCTTGCATAGTCATGGAACGCCGACTACGTCGGTGGTGGCTTCGGTGGTTCGGTTGGTTGGTGGGCGGGGCAGAGGGGCTGTCTTGCTGAAGAATCCAAAGATGAGAGATGGTTTCGAAGCGAGCGAGTGGCGAAATGAAAGCCCAAAATGACTTTGGGGGCTTGCCACTTGAATTTTTCTTTTTCTTGTTTTATATAATCCAAAAACTCCACCAAAAGCCCATGATTTTTATTTTTCGTTTTTTTTTTTCCAATAAGAAAATTCACTCATTAGGACAAGGTTTTTGCTCGGTACTCGGTGGTTTTTGTTTCTTTCCTTTTTGATCAAAATTTCGAACTTTCTTTTTCATAACTGTTGTGGTTGGATCCACTGATTCAGTCTGACTGGTTGAGAAACTTTCACTATCATATGGATTTTCATTATACCGAAAAAAAAAAAAAAAAAGTTGTCGCATTTGTGTCTTGTTGTTCAAAAGCAATTTCGCTGCGTAAATAGCAACATTTTGATTTGAAGCAAAACATTCAATTTATTTAGTATATTGATGGAAGGTTGTTTTATTTGATAAACAAATTTTTTTGTCTAGTTGAGTTGCCGAGAAAATATTTTAAACGTGTGATATCAAAATTTGAATTCTAAATCTCGCCCCGAGATAAAGTTTTAATGTGACGTATATAATTACAAATGATATTGCATGCACTTAACCTACTTCAATCCAAAGACTAAATCTTAATACTTCCCCATTATGAATAGCAAATGATGATTAGAAGATACCAAAACGTATTAGTTGTCAATCGTTTTGTGTTTGGTTGGTAAATAATTATTAGAACTTGGAGTACTAAGAATATTACATTAAAAATAAATAATATATAAATAAATATATTTATAAATTTAATATCTTATAATTTTAAGTTAACATGTAATATCCCAACTTTATTGCTTTTTCCATATAAGCACAAAATTCTGTGGCAATTCCGTTGCACACCCGAATCCGATCTAGGTAGGTTGCTTGAGCCAATCCCAAAACCTTGGGAGGAAGTGCCTCTTGGAATCTGTACAGCCAAATGTTTGGAAATTGGAAGTCATCTCTTTTCACATTTAATCTGTTCTCTGTCAGACCCTTCTTCTTTTAACTGCCTAGTGACCTACCCTGAACACATCTGAGATTCCCTAAGAGCAAAATCTGGGAAAATCAACTTGCAACGGGTTCTGGTTCCTGCAAGTTTCCGGCTTTTGCAAATCAGTTTCCAATGCTGAGAGAAGCAGTCGACCTGTGTAACTTTAATATGCTCTTCCCATTGGAGGGTTATTCAGGAGATGGTAATAAGACTCCACAAGGGCAGCATCTGTTCAATTATTCTTGAAATGAAAATTCCACAATGCTTTTATCGAGGATTGACTGGTAAGTTGGTTTTGGTTTATGGCATGAAAGCTCACCTGCACAAAATGCCAGCTTATATATATTTGCAAAGGAATGTTACTGTTTGCTTTCTATACGGTAATTGCTTGATATTACTGTCTGCCTTCGTTGAGAAAGGGAAAACAAATTACGTGAAACAACAGGATGCAAACTGTACTTTGAGCAAAATTTCATCATACTTGTAGATTTTACACAAGATTAGCATTCTTCTGATCACCAGAAAGTTTGAACTTGGAAGAATGAAACACAGAATAAATACGTTGGAGACAGAATACATTTGAGCGTTTATTGCAAGCATTGAGTCCACATATAAATTACACCACCGGGACCTGCGATAGACTGTCATCCATGACATGGTTCCCTAAACTATAGAGTTACTTGATGCAGGCTAAAGGCGTCACTCAGTTTTCGCCATTATCAGCAATTTATTGTAGTTGATCAGCGCCTCATGAAGTGTCTTCATGTTGTTGAGTTAAGCTACTCAAAACTGGTATTTGACCTCACTGTGTACTCGGCCACAAGTTGAGCAAAAGATGATGACTTGTTCTCCAACAATTTTGATGGAGTGCCATATTCTTCAACAAGTCCTGCACCAAAATCATATATAATTCAGGAGTAGAAATTACACAACAATGTATAGATAGTACTGTTACACATCGCCTCACTCACCTTGGCTCAGAAGCAAGACCACGTCACTCTCTATAACAGAAGTTATTCGATGTGCGATGGTTATAACCGTACAGTCAGCAAAGTGTTGTCTGAGTGTTTGCTGGATTAAATTATCAGTAGCCGTATCAACCGAGGCAGTAGCTTCATCTAGAACCAACATCTTGCTTTTCTTGAGTAGCACTCGCCCAAGACACACGAGTTGCCTCTGGCCCATACTCCAGTTCCCTCCATTCTCAGTGACTGTAAATTTTAGGCCATATGAGTACTCAAAGTTCAAGAAGACTATGAAACCAGTTATGTTAAAGTTTGAGGAAAGGCAAACCTGTAGAATCTAGCTTCTTTTCCTTCTTCCTAACTTCATCTCCAAGTTGGCATTTATCTAGAGCCTAAAATCAAAACCCCAGTAATCATAAATTAACATTTACATCTGTATTATGTCAAAATTCCAATGAATCATAAATAAGAACTTGGAAAATGCCCCTTCTTCCACTGAACACATCAGAGACAACTCACCTCCCATATTTGTTCATCTCTGTACTCTTCAAGCGGGTCCAGGTTGCTTCGTACTGTCCCCTCAAACATTGTTGGATCTTGTGGAATAATTCCCAGTCTCGACCGCAAATCATGCAGTCCAATCAATGAAATGTTGATGCCATCAATCAAAATGTGACCAGCTGCAGGTTCCACAATTCGGAAAAGTGTCTGTATGAGAGTTGATTTACCACTACCTGTTCTTCCTACAATACCAGTTTTTTTCCCTCCAGGGAAAGTGCACGTGAGACCTCGCAAAACTAGTGGCATGTGGGGACCATATCGAACCTATGTAACACCACGATATTTTCGTTAGTAACTAAAGTACATGAAAACCTGAGCCATCTATTAGGCATAACAAGTAAAATTACCTGTAGATTATCCAGGTCAACTTCTCCACAAGATGGCCAAGATCCATCTGGTTGGTTTGTTTCTATTACAAGAGGAGGTTCACTGGGAATAGACATGTACTGAAATATTCTCTCCACTGATATGATTTTATTCTCCAGGTTGCAAATTTGCCATATCACCCAAGCTTGTAACATGTTTAGGTTGAGTCCATATGTCACAGCTAAGCCAGCAATTGCTAAAAAAAGGAAAGAACAGAAGGGATTTTGTATTTCAGGTTTAGCCATTTGTTGCCAATCAGAAGAGAAAAATATAGACATAAAAACAGGAACATTACCTGGATCTATTCCCTTAGGAAAAGAGATTAGGAAAACCAAAGAGAAAGCAAAAGTAATAGAAGAGAGCATATCCAGACGGAAGCAAAGCCATTCCATTGCTCCAGCAACATGGAATTTCGGCCGAGAATATGCATCAGAATTTTTCATAATTGTTTCTTGAAATCTGGATTGTTGATCAAAGCTCCTGATAGTCGTTGATCCTGAAATTGTTTCAGCAAAATGTTGTATAACAGGAGCTTTGCACACTCCAATCAACCTGGAAAGTTCTCTTGCTGCAGGTATGTAATATTGCTACAGAAAATCAAAAGGGAAAAAAACATTGTGAGAAATCGGATTCTCAACAAAACTCCCACAAGTTATGTTAGATGCCATGGTAAAAAGAACTATATTTATTTGTTTATTCTCAGCATTGCTATAACCAAGGCAAACACAATAGATATTATGAGAAGCAAAGCCAAATTGATAATGTAATACTGGACACCAGGCTTTGAAGTATAACCTTGACCATCAAATTAGTTACAGAAAAAAATCAACAGAATTACCTGATACCAAATGCAAGCAGCAATCACTGGTATAAAAACAACAAAAACTTGCCATGCCACCTGTGACATTACTGCAATGATTCCCAGAAGCTGGATTGTTGTAGTGGCAACACCACTAAATTGAAGTGGAATTTGCAAATCCACTGCAATTTGGTCCGTAGAAGCCTGTGAAGAGAAATAGATCACTTAATAAACTAACCCAAATTCCGCTAAGACTTACTACAAACTAAGAGGACAGTGCTGAAATGAAGCAAACAGGTAGATTTTTCAGTTCATATAACTATGCAAGTGTTTAACATAATTGAAAAGAATTCAAAAAAACATTTTTACGTACTCTATTGAGTATCCGACCGCTGGGAGTTGCATCAAAGAAGGACATTGGAGCACGGAAAATGCACAAATGCAATTTATTGAAAAGCAGAGTTGCTGTCTTGTAGCCTGCTGTGACTACAAGTGTGGCTCTGCCAAGGATGCAAAAGGAACTTCCAACAGCTAAAATTACATAGACAAGTATCAATGTAGCTCCACTAACGACAGGTTTTGCATCTTTCGAGACTGGAGTTGCCCATGCCATCCAATAGTTGCTACCAATTTGGAGGATCTGGAAGACAATCTGTGCCAACAGTATAAAGGGCACAAGAGCCCCTCCATATGCTGTTGTGAGATATTGCCAGTAAACTGGAAAGCCGACTCTACCTTTCTCTCTCTCTTCTTCTTGGACAAGCTGTCCTTTTGGCCCAGATATCTCATCAGCTTTGCCATTTTGTAGTTCTTTGTTTACTTCTGTCTGCGCAGCATCATCAGCATTGCTCATGCCATCATCTTCCTTGCTGCTACTTTCATTTTCAGAGAGTGGTCCTGGCTGATTGGAATCAAGCGCTGATAAAGCTGCCTTATGTGCTCCTACAAGTTCCATAAAATCAGATCCAGAGCTGAGAATGTCATCATACTTCCCTGCCTGGGTAATCCTTCCATCTTTCATGACCTAATGAAAGAGCAGGAATTAAATCCAGTTATTTCATTAGTTTGCAAGACAACACAAATGTACCACGGAAAAGAGATATAAATCACTCACCAAGATCATATCAGCAGCAGGTAAGAACTCAACTTGATGAGTTACATAAACAACTGTTTTTGAATTCAAAAGACCAAGCAATACTTTCTGTCATCCAAAGAAATGCAACAAACTTTGTTAGAAGTTACATTTTGTACATTATGCATGGTAATAACAGAATGGATAACCAAAATATAAGTCTTTGCAATTTTTCTACTCAGATTAGGAACTTTTTTCAGCAAAACTAGCATTAGAATAGAAACAAAATGTTTTACCTTGAACAAATGAGATCCTGTGTGAGCATCAACAGCGCTGAAAGGATCATCAAATAGGTAGATATCTGCATCTTGGTATAAAGCGCGTGCAATCTGTATTCTTTGCTTCTGTCCACCACTCAAGTTGATACCTCTCTCACCTATAATTGTTTGATCACCATGTGGAAGGATTTCCAGGTCCTTCATCAGGGAACATGCCTCCAGCACCCTATCATATCTGTCTTTGTCCATCCCTTTGCCAAACAATATGTTTTCCTCAATCTTGCCACTCTGTATCCAAGGTGATTGAACAACATAGGCCTTTGTCCCACACAACTTAAGTGTCCCTGAGATCTTGGGAACTTCTCCTAAAATGCAGGAAAGCAGACTTGACTTGCCTGAGCCAACAGTACCACAAACAGCGACCCTCATGCCACGGGATACCTTGAAATTCAAGTTTCTTAGCGTTGGATTCGATGACGGTAAATCCCAAGAGAAGTTCCCATCAACCATCTCAATTACCGTATCTGAGCTACCTCTTGGAAGCTTCTCTACAACATCAGACTGCAAGTCATCCAAGCAAAGGAAAGACGCAATTCTGTCAAGGGAAGTCTTGGTCTGAATGATCATAGAGATCGTATCAGGAAGATTATAGATTGGCTCTTGAAGGATCCTGAACGTTGCAAGTGCAGATAAAATCTTCCCTGACTCAAGTGGTACTCTCATAAGCATACAAGTACCAAAAGTGACCACAGACACAAAAGTAGGAGCAGCCCAGAAGAGAAAACTGACAATTGCTGTGTTGTAAACAAATTTCTTCAACCACCCCGTCTCAGCTTGTCTGAGCTCAACAATTTTTGACAAGAACTTCATTTCCCACGCCTGAAGCTTGAGAATCCTCATGTTTCTTAAGAACTCAGATGTGGCCTTCATTCGTTGATCTTTTGCTGCCATCAACTTGTCCTGAAAGTGTTCTTGAAGTCTTCCCAAAGGAAAGTTCAACAACATGATGATAATCGTTGCAACAAAAGCAGCAATTGATGCAAGCCCAAGATTTTTGTACAGTATAAACAATGCCAAACCAACTTGAATGAAGACCAGCCAAATGTCATGCATGAACCAGGTAAAGTCACCAATTCTTTCTGCATCTACAGTCATAAAATTGATAATCTCGCCACTACTATGCCCCTGCTTTGACTGACACGAAATGGTCAAGCCCTTGTTGTAGATATTGGCAACAAGTACAGCACGAATCCGAAGTCCAGCTTTCTGCAACGTAAAGAACCAGTGCCTCTGCGAGAGGCACTCTACAAGCTTTGCAACAAAAAATGTGGAAGCTAGAAGATACCCCTGATTTTTGTACTCCCCTCGCCCACTGAGGCATTGAACAAATGCATCTATGAGGTAGGGGCCAACATAAGAAGCTGCTGTGTATACCAGTGCCAACAAAGCCGTCAACACAATGTCTTTCCACTCAGTGAATATCAGAGCCTTCACAAGCTTAAATGCTGTGACCGCACTAGCAGCACCACCGTCAGACTCAAGCTTATTTCTAAAAGCTGGAAATGCCCCAACTACACTATCACCACTGTAAAGTTGAGGAACATCCTCAAGGTCTAAAGCCTTCTTATTGCCAAAGGAAATTAAAGACCCCATCCAAGTGAAAGTAAGGAGACTGAAAATACCAGCTTTTGCATAAGGAGTTACAGTATCACCCCCTCTAGGCTTATTTGACTCCACATTGTTACTCACACTAGAATCACCATTCAACAGAGGCTCTTCAAGAAGGAGGTCCTCACTCTCATTTTTCGAGAACCCCACATAACAAAGGAAAATTCCAGTGAGAACAGAGATGACATCAGATACTAGGTATTGAATTTGTGAGGATAAGTGTTTGTGGTAAAGAACTATGTCTACAACAAGACAATAACAAGAAATTGAGAAATAGAAACCCCACCAAACTCTCAAAGGATAAGGGAACTTCTTTTCACCTGAACTAGAGAATTTGGAATACAAATAAACACATAGCACACCCCAAGACACTGCTCTAAGCAATAAATCCAAAAGGGTCACTACTTTGTCATCAGACCAACCATTCCTACACCAATAGAAGTAGTTCACGGAACCCAATACAAGACTCAACAATGAAATACCCAAACAACAGAATAAGGTCTGCTTATAATAAACAATCCTCTTCTTCCCACTAATCCTCTCTTTCGAACCATCACTATCACCTATGCTAAGTTTCCGCCATACAAACGACACTAACAAAGCAAGGAACAAAACTAGGTGTAATGAACCAGAAACCCCACGTAGGAAAGAGGGTTTAAGAAGAAAATCGGTACCTGGGTAAGCTAAAGGTGACAACTTTGAAAGAAAAGCGAACCTACCATCAAAAAGTTGCATTCTTGAGAGGTTTCTTTGAGGTTTTTTTTTTTTTTTTTTTT
>CM034049.1:470872-496825 GCA_019804595.1 Bruguiera parviflora | reverse complement strand
AGGATAGCTTTGTAGTTTCTGTAATACAACACAAGACTCTCTTGGTTTGTTGGGGGCACCAAAACCTGCTTATATAAAGTCCACGGAGAGACAGACAGATAGAGAGTCAAAAATGGATTCCTTGGAAGAACGAAGCGTGGTGAGCAAGACTCAGCAGACGGAAAGTCCAAAGAATTGGGACAAAATGTTTTGGCTTTCTTTCCAGGTAAGGCGAGAAGCTAGAGAGAGAGAGAGTGTGTGTGTGCGCGTTCAAAAAGGTGATGCATTCGGAGAGAGAGAGAGAGAGAGAGAGAGAAAGAGAATCTAAACATGCATCAAAAAGTCCATGTATTTGCAGAGAAAGAGACGGCGGACTTAAAATACAAAAAAAAACATGGCTTCAAAAAGGCGGATGTGCTTGGAGCTCAATCAAGACTCTCTTGGTCTTTCTCGTTTGTTTGTTTCCTCGACCTCGACCTCCCAATTTTTTTGCCCCAGATTAAAAAAAAAAAAAAGAAAAAAAAAGGAAGAAATAATTTATATATTGAAGGAAAGAGGAAGAAAACACAATAGGAGAAAGAAAGGGTTTTTTTTTTTCTTCTTAAATTAAACTTGTGGAATTGAAAAGATTTCTTTTTGTGCTTTTTCCTGCCCTATTCTTTCGGCCTTTCTAACAACAGGAGCGTTCAGATGTAATATTCCAGAAAGACGGACAGTTTATTTATTTATTTATTTATTTATTATATATATTTTTTATAAGAACATCAAGACAGACAGTTGTTATATATTCTTTAAACGGCACCAATAATTAACTCTGCGTCGATCGAGTTTCTGCCTTGGCGTTGCCAAGAGTGAAACAGACTCCTCGTCAGTCCAGAAGTGCTTAATGTCCATCCAATCCCCTCCCCACCCGAAACTTGGCAAAGAACGACAGAGCAGAGCTTCGTGTTCAATCCCGTCTCCATTAGGAGTCGACTTCTTTTTTTTTTTTTAATTTTTTGGCTGTTAAGGATAAATTGATCTGATTTATTATGTTACACTCATTTTGACCTTTAATTAATTTTTAATCGAATTTTATACACAAGTCTCTTCGTTTGTAATTATGTATTAAATAATTATAAAAATACAATAATTAACCACTAATTTCTTCGGTTACATGATGTAACCGCAATCGTAAAAATATTACGAACTTCAATCTCGTCATAAAACAGATGGAGTTCCTCCATATCTTGTGTTTGTACGGTAAAGCTAAGATTTTTTATACTGAATATAATATAGTTTAATAATTCTTTGATTTTGAAGTCTTTTCTTTCTACTTCTTTTTTTTTTTTTTTTTTTTTTACATTTTAACATGCCCTGTATTTAGTTTATAAAATATACCATATGTTTTTCTGTAAAAATTTTAATATAATTTATTTAGTATACCTATTAATAACTACGCCTATATCCGATTTTGTGTTGGTTTTCATTGGTCTCAAGGCCGGATAACAGATGAGGAGGGGTTGTAATATCTCACTCCAAATTTAGTTCAAAATAAAAATGTTGAGAAAAGATTTATACATAACTGATTTAAGTAAATCCGCGTTCAATGTTCTTCATCAAAATTGATATTGAAGTGCTGACTTTAATTTGTCAGGTGCCGTGGACAGCAAGAAAGAAATAAATTTTATTATTACAAACAGAGCAAACAATATTTGACGGGAAAATGGAGGGTGACCCATCATCAGATAGCGAGTAGACATTAAGAGGATCTGTATTGGAAATCGGTGGCTCAAGACTCTTTAAGTTTTCCAAACTTTTGTCCGCAGAATCAAATAAAAAAATTGGAGCACTTCGCTTGTCACTCTCTCTCAGGTCCACTTGCTTGTCGCTCCCAACCCCAAATTGTCCACTTTTTGAGTCTTTCCGTTCTCCTTCCAACCCTCTCTGCCTTGGGCAGCAAACAAGCAAACCACACCGGGGGGGGGGGGGCCGCCTCCAATAATTCTTCCGTGCGAGGGAAAAATCAAAGCTCGTGTTTTTGACCCATTTGTTTATTATTCTTGGATGTCGTCTCGTGAAATGGAGAACGTGCGGAACGAGTGGTTGTAAGTCGAGACAATGAAATTTCAGCCAGAATTCAAAATTCTCCAAGATTTTTTTATCACAAAATTGTAATATTTTGCCATTGAAAGAGAGGAACTCGCACGTCATTCAGTAAAGACTATATTTACTACTCAGCAGGACTTCAATCCATAACGTAGAATTTTAATGCGAGAATGAAAATGAGGTGATTTAAATATGTGTGTGTGTGTGTGTGTGTGTGTAATTCAAAATTTTGGTTGTACATGTATTTTTTTCGTTACTTTGTTCACAGAGTCCGAGTTACTGCTGTATCAAAAGGTCGTATTTACCTGATATTTTTTTGCTTAATTTGCCTGATTGACAAAACAAGTGTTTATCTCGAGAGAGTTCTTCAGCAAAAATTGCGGGGAGAGGATTTTTGTTCATAAATAAGAGCGTCGTGCGTGACGCTGGTGACACCGGAAATAAGACATTCAATGATTTTGCTTCATTTCTCATATTCCAGAGTAGTGACGACATTTCTTTGGGAATGAGATTTTGTTTGTCTCCAAGCAACTTAAATAATAATAATAATAATAATAAACAAAATAAAGATTATTCCCTGGCCCAACAAATGACTGTGGAACTTGTTCTGAACCAATGATAATAAGAATAAGAATAATAATGATAATAATAAAAGCCTGTGGAACGATTCCTGTTTTGAAAACAAAAGGTAAAACAGTGTTGCACAGCATTCGCCATGATCAACTAATAATGGACCAGTGATGATGAAATTGTAGTCACCTAATATCAACCACAAACGCATTTTTCGTTTTGTTAATGGAAATGAAAACTTTTTCAGCCAGCAGACCACTGTGCAACTTGAAACGGTAACATCAAAACCACAACGAAATAGGCTTTGCATTCCGCTTTGGCTGCGGTAATTGAATGCCCGAATAGAAGTGCAAAAAGACCCCTCCAAAGAGAAACAGAAACAAAGGGGACAGGGGCCAGAATTGAGAAATCAAGGCTAGTGATATTCCTTGAGAGGGAAAGGGGGGAATGAAGAGGGGAGGAAAGAAAGGGGGAGAGAAAAAAAAATAAAAAAAAAATAGAGAAAAGCAAATATGGATCGAACTAATAGAATGGGCCCCAAGTAGATCGAAGAACAGATCAAAACTCCAACAGGATGTAAAGGTTGATAGGCAATTGGAATTCCAATTGGAAAATCTCTGCTTGTGGGCCGTTTTCCAATCGAGGAAGTAGAGGTTGAATTTCAAGATTTACTTATTTGATCTATAAGTTTCGTGTTGAAGAGATGAGAGTTCGGATCATATTTCCTCGTACCCTTTCTCTTATACATGTACAGACCATTCAGGCCAAAAAAAAAAAAAAAAAAAAGGTCGATATTCCTGGACAAATTCTCCCTCCCATGCCAAAAGGGATAAACTGAAAGTCTGTCAAGAAATCTATCTAGATTAAACCTCGCAGCTTCATTCCAATACGCGGGGTCACGACCAGCGCGACCAAGTAAAGATCCTCTGTGATGCTTTGTTTTTGTAATAATCAAAATTTTACGTGATCCGGTGACCTGTTTTTAATGTGTGAAGATGTAACTTGGCATTGGTGGCAAATACTATGCCCCTATTTGCAGAGGTATTTTGAGTTGAGCTTGATGAGGAGGACGCGAAACTTGGACAGTGGAACCGGGGAATGTTTCCTGAACTGTGAGATCACCGGATACGAAATACCTGAAAAAACCAGGGTCGAGAATAACCTTGAAAAAACCTTCATACCATGCGTTTCGCATTGATGCAGCCTTTCATGTGTTCGCAATTGAGGCTAGTGATCCAAAATAACACAGGAACTAAATAGAGGAAGGTGCTTCGTTCATCAGTGCTGAGTAAATTGACTAAACACAATTTCGAGATGGAACGTAAAGTTTATAACTCAACATTGAAAAGGAACTTGCTAAGAAAATATGAAAAATCCTATTGGCTAGCTAAGCATACAACTGAACGGTCGTGCCATTGGACTGGGGACTGGAGCAACTGGTCACTTGGATTCTATCATAATTGTTTCTTTGTCAGTTTTGTCAATTTCATAGGAAGCACGGAAATGGTTGGCTCCTAAAATGTTGCAAAGATGAATTTTCCTTTACGTTCAAAAGACAAGCCCTTTCCTGTAACATTAGTAGCTGAATTAGTGGTGCTATCAAGAATAGCAAATGGAAGATGGGATCCAAAGACTTAGTAACAGAAAAGCTTTGCTATGGGAAAGACAGCCATCCATATCATTATCTAATATATTGGGAAATCAGATAAGGAGGAGCGACACTTGATAGAGGGGTCCCTTTTTTTCACATAGTAACACTTGAAGGTCTTAATTGAGTTACTAGGAAAGGTAAAATAGGATATTTAGCTGGAAACAGACTTAAGACAATATCTCTAAAATCTAAAATAAGTAATAGGCAGTTTTTCATCTCTCCACTGAGATGAGACAATGCCCAAGTTAGGTAGTTGCTGTCTCATCAAGCACGAAAAGTTTGATAAGGTACAGGAATCACATTAAGTTGTTCTTTCCTTGCAGCTGTGACCCCTGTCGCCTCTGCCATGTTCAGATCTTCTTGTTTTGTCCCACAGGGGAGTTGCCAATCAAAATGGTAGAGCAATTTTGCAAGTGGAAGCTCAATGCTAGCTAGACCAAAAATGATCCCAGGACAGATCCTCCTTCCAGCACCAAATGGGATGTATTCAAAGTTGACCCCTTTGTAATCAATGGAACTATTAAGGAATCTGTCTGGGAAAAACCTCTCAGGTTCATTCCAATGCATTGGATCCCTTCCAATTGCCCACGCATTAACAAAGACTCTAGTCTTCGCCGGTATCTCATAGCCATCAAGTGTGCAGCTTTCACTACATTCTCTTGGTATCAGAGGTAGAGGAGGGTGTAACCTCAGAGTTTCCTTGATCACTAGTTTCATAAATTTTAGTTCTTGAAGGCCTATTTCATCCACTGTTGCTTTTCCATCAAAGATGTCTCTTACTTCAGCTTGAGCCCTACTCATCACCTCTGGATTCTTCAACATTTCAGACATTGCCCATTCTAGTGTCGTTGCTGATGACTCACTCCCAGCACTGAACGTATCCTGAAAAAGTTGATTGTAAATTGAGGCTGATCATATTCCTAAGCAATGTAGGCAGCTTCAAAACGAAAGTTGATCGTAGATTAAAATTCGAGTCCACAAGATCTAACAAAATCTCGAAGGCGGTAAACTTTTCAGAAACTGACTACATTCATCTGCATTGTGCAAGAAAATCTAAGGTAAGACAGATACTTACCAAGATAACAGCTTTGATGCTATTGTCAGAAAGATGGAATTCAAGGTCGCTGCATTGAAGCCTCAAAAGGACATCTACTAGATTTTCTTCAACTTCTACGTCGCTAACTTTTATATCCGTTTTCCTCTCCTTGTGCTCAGCAATGATGCTTTCAAGTATCTGATCAGTCTCTTGATGCAACTTTTTGAGTTTACCCTTCAGCGTACTTACTGTCTCAATTGAGGGGTAAACATCTGCAACACTAAAACCTGATGTTACCTTTATAAGTCTCCGCATGATCGATATGAATGCCTCTTGGTCTTTGCATTTTTGACCAAATGCTGCTCTTGCAGTGACCCCATAAGTCAAGGACTGAATTTTCTCACTGAGATTGAGTGGTGAGTGTTTGGCAGAATATACATTCTCGATGAGATTTGATGTCTCTTCTTCCCGAATTGATTGAAAGGATTGGACTCGCTTTGCACTTAAAAGCTCCAGTGTGCAAATTTTTCGTAGCTGTCTCCAGTAGCCACCGTATGGAGAGAATATGACATTTGTAGCATCATATGACATGATTCTCGGAGCAAGGAAATTAGGCCTGTGAGCAAAAATGACATCGTGTGTTTTCATTACCTCTCTGGCAACTTCAGATGAAGAAACTATGATTGCAGACACTTGGCCAAGCCGTAAGTGCATCAGAGGTCCATGTTTCTTAGCCAAATCTCTTAGGCGTTGGTGGGTTATTGAGCCAACAAGCTGGTGAAGGTTTCCTATAAGGGGTAGTTTCCGTGGCCCGGGAGGTAGCTTATTGGCTTTTGGTCTCTTTACTATTTGGACTGCCATGAGCAAGAAGGGGATGAAAGCGAGGAGAAGAGGGAATGACAGAAAGCAAAGCTCCATGATAGCACAAGAGGGGAATGATGAGGGGAATGCTCTTAGTGCTTACTTATAGAAAGACCATCTACATCAAGTTAGAGTTAAGTTGTCTCGTTCATTATTTCAATCTATACTTCAGTGGGACAAATATGGGAATCGGGAATTCATTTCCGCTAAAATACCTTGTGAGAAATTTCGAGGAAAAATAATATGCCAAGAATTTTATTGTATATAAAAAGACAACCGTTAAGGTGCCTCTTGGATAGGCATCCTTTCCCATCTCTGCGTATGAGTTTAGTAAGTTTCAAAGTTCATATTCCTACTCTTAACCCTTAGCTGCATCTTAATACTTTCTTATATGGTATTGGACTGTGACGGACTAAACACAATCCCTTGGCATGGCTCAAGCCTATTGATTTCGAAACAATGCTTGAATGTGGAAGTATTAATCAAGAAACAGATACCCTTCAAACTAGGCTCTTGCTTTTATCTCAAAAGGCTTCTGTGAAGGACTTTGGCTCTGTTTCAAGTGTTTTGTTTTTATTTATTTCTATTTGTCCGTTTTGACTTCAGCTTTGTCACTTCATAAGCAGGACTTGTGGTTTGTTCGGGATAATCACGAAATTCGTGTCAACTTCGGTTTTAAGGTAGTTTCAACTAATTCTCCTAAATGAGTTGCCGAAATTTTGTACCGAGTCCGAAGAAGCTGTTGAAGGCGCGTGCCTTTGATTAAATCAAGGCAGAGGTTAAAAAAACAAGGGATCTGACATAAAAGCGGTAGATTCCAGCCGAATACAAAAAATTTTTATATTATATAAAAAATTATTATGTATCATAATAGTTTTTCTTTTATGTAATTTAAAAACTTTTTTGTGTATATTATTTTTATATTTACCTAAATTTTTCCAAAAACGCAAAGACAGAGGCCTTTGTAATGCCTTGGGCTGTGTAGGATGATAATTATGTCCTTATATGGTCGGCAAAATTAAAGGCTTATATTTAAACCTTGAGTATCAAAAGCTGAAGATTGGATGCAATATCGAAAAAAGTTACAGGGAGCCACAAAAATAAAATAACCAATTAAAATTCTATTAGGCTTTTCTTATCTATTTATTTTTTAAATAATAATAATAATAACCAATCATAATTATTAAAAACTTCTCGTTGCCCCTATTGTTCCCTACTTAGTGATGCTCATACATTTTTGTGTCTTGGAATTTTTCACGGTGGGTCCATCACAACAGAAGCTTGTCAGTCCCAACGTTGTTATCATTACCTCGAGTTTTTCCTTTTTGTCACACTCTCCGTGTCCAAAGTCCAAGTTATAGCAGTTATCGTCGAGAAATTCAGCATACAATTTAAAATGAACGACTCTTGCTAGCATAGTCGTAATCTAATTTGCTCTGATCGTGGAAAATGGAATCAAAAAATGGAAAAAGTAACTTTGATCTTATTCACTTATGATTCCGAATGCTTCTGAGGATTTTCTCTCCAGTGAATCCTGAAACACCTGGCAATTACAAATGAATGTGCAGAACATTTTCTTCTTCAATTTTGCCCGGCAAGAGCTAGTGACAAGCTGTGGCAATCAAAAATAGGTCTTCCTTTCTTCTAACCGTCGAGCTTGAAAGGACATAAGACTTGTACATTTTTGGGATTTGAAAAGGAGTGAAATATACGCAGAGCTGTTTTCTTTGCAAAGAGACTCGTGTTCACTAGTTTACAATTGATCTCGTTTTGGCATTCATGAGCTAGTTTGGGAGTAATAGAAGCGATGGTGCCTGCAGCCTCAGGTTTCTTAGTAATTCAAGATCATGAATGCACGGTTCATCCATGTTTGCTTTTCCCTTTCCCGGGTGATGCAGATCGTGATAATTATCATATCTGCCACAGCTCATCGTTCATCGCCTGAAACCAGTCCAGAAAGAAGCGCCAGACCCCATCTGTCCTTCCGCGCCGCTTCTAGCCGCCGACGTGCTGAAAACTCGCCGCAGCCCACCTCCAGTTGACACAAATCCTGGACGGAGTTGGTGGGGTTGTTGGGATGGACATTAACGAACGAACTGTTGTGCTAAGAGCATCATCTTTTGCCCAGCGTGAGGACATCAACACTATTTTATATGATTAATTAGTTTGTCGCTTATCTGCATTGGCTCTTTCTCTTGTCCAGTGGAGAGAGCACACCTGCTGTAGCAGTATTTAGTAGAACTGGCGGGTCAAACTAGAGTTCACCAGGAATTCCATGAAAGTGACAATCTTTTCTTTTATTAATTGATTTCTCTTCATATTCGAATTCAAAATTTTTAGTTTTAAAAATAATTTAAGCATTAATAAAATACAATTCATTGTTAAGAAAGTAATAGTTTATTTCAATGTTGGTCGTTTTTGTTGTTTTTTTTTTGTTTTTTTTTTGGGCATTGACGTTTGAAGTTGCTGTTGGCTAAACAAGTTGGTATTTTTCTTTGGACTCGATGCGACTACAGCCAGTCCATTGGCCTATAATGGGTGCATCTCTTTGAAGTCATGAATGTTAGTTTACCTGTATACTAACAACGTTTTGTTTGTCAGAAAGAAAGGAATAGAAAGAAATAAGTATATTTTAAAAATTTTGTATTTTATATTAAAATAAAAATCTTTATTATTTTTATTTATAAAAAAATATTATTTTATTCTATATAAAATAAAGATACTTAAAAAAAAAAAACGCATAAATAAATACTTCAAAACTCAAACTTGATATAAGAGGTCTGATACAACTTCATACAGTATTGTATCCTTTTATTCAGTTTAATTAAATTACATTCACATTCTTTTTTTTTTTATCCTTTTTTCTCTCCTTTATTTTTCTAACACTGCGATTGTGTGGCTCTTTTATCGCTGGAAATAAGTCGTTCAAATCAAAGTGATACATTTGATCTCACCTTTTGGTGTTTCCTATTCAACTTGACGGAGGACGACACGGAATAGGGATTACTTGCAGATCCATTTTCCTTGTAACTACAGCACCAAAAGTCTCAGTCATGTCTAGATCTTCTTCCTTCAGACCAGAGGGGAGTTTCCAATCATAATGGTACAGCAACTTTGCAAGTGAGAACTCAATGTTGGCTATACCAAATGTTATGCCAGGACATATCCTTCGTCCCCAGCCAAATGGGATCAGCTCAAAATTGGCACCTTTGTAGTCAACTTGGCTATCAAGGAACCTCTCTGGATAGAATTTCTCAGGTTCTGTCCAATATTCGGGATCCCTTCCAATTGCCCACGCGTTCACAATGACTTTGGATTTGGCAGGTATCCCGTATCCATTGATCTCACATCTCTCCCGGCATTCTCTTGGAAGCAGCAACGGAAGGGGGGGATGCAGCCTAAGAGTTTCCTTGATGACCAACTTTAGGTAACTTAGCTCCTGAACGTTTGTTTCGTGATCACTTCCTTTCTGGTCAAAAACCTGCCTAACTTCTGCTTGGGCCTTTTTCATCACCTTTGGGTTCTTCAACAATTCAGACATTGACCATTCTATAGTTGTAGACGACGTCTCAGCGCCGGCCAGGAAAATGTCCTGAAATAGGATCATCATGGAGAGTTTGAAATACAGAAAATGTTCGGTGTATTGTTTTGGAAGACCATACATGAGAAAATTGACAAAGGCCCAACACTTACCTGGATAACTGCTTTGATGCTTTGAGTGTCCAGGGAGAATTGGAGACCGCCACGATCTTGCACATTCAAAAGGGCATCCACAAGATCTTCTTCAACTTCCCCACCCGACTCTTTTACTCTGTTGGTAGTTTTGTGTTCCATGATGATGTTTTCAAATATGATATGCAATCGTTTTTTCACTCTTTCGAATCTATGCCTTATCCTGCTGATGACTTGCAGAAACTTAATAGAAGGAAAGACGTCAGAGATATTAAAACCTGCTGCCAGCTGGTTGTTTTCCTGAACAAGTAGCTTAACCGCATGCTTGTCTTGCTGTATCTTGCCAAAGGCTGTCCTGGAAATGATGCTAAATATTAAGGCAAATATCACCTGGCTAAGATTGACGACTGATCCTGCCGTGGAAGAAACTGATTTAACATGATCTGAGACCTCTTGTTCCCTGACTGATTGGAATGAGTGCACCCTTTTCGCACTCAGCAGCTCTAATGTGCATATCTTTCTCATCTGTCTCCAAAAATCTCCATATGGAGACATCACCATACTTGAGTTGCCGCTCATAATTTCTGCAGCAAGGAGAGATGGTCTATCACTAAAGGTGAGATCATGGGTTTTCGTAATTTCTTTGACAGCTTCAGCTGATGATATGACTATAGTGGAAAGTTCACCAAGCTGAAGGTGCATCACTGGGCCATATTTTTTTGCCAAGTCCCTCAGGCGATGGTGGGGTAGAGAGCCTCTAAGCTGGTGCAAGTTTCCTATTATGGGTAGTTTCCACGGGCCTGGAGGTAGGGTTGGACACGACCCATCGGCTTTTGATCTGTTCCATGTTCTCACGAACATAAATGCACACAGAAGAAAGGACACAAGGGTCGTTAAGAAGGAGAGATGGTCCTCCATGATGAGAGGGGACGTGAGATTTGGATTTTGGGGCAATGCGTCGTTAGTGAAGTTGCAATGCTTCCATTTTTATGCAGGTTTTGAAGCATAGAAGTGGCTCTTGTATACTGTTCCCCAACAGAGTAGACTGGCAGTTTTTTCTTTTTTCATTTCTTCTTCTTTTTTTTTTTTTTTGGGTTGACTTGTCTTCCAGCGAGACGGTATTTTGACGGCATCGATGTTTTGAAATGCGGGGTAGCGCAGGAATGCCGCACTGCACCTGCAGCTGACCATATAATTGTTGAATCCAGAAGTACTCCTCCCTCCTCATTCCCCTCGTCACCAGGCAATTTACATTTCCCTATTATATTTTATTCATCGATTGGTTTTCTCGTAGGGTAATTTTCGAGACATTAAGCTTTTTACGCAGTGAGGAGATGGCCGACAGGGAAATCAGTTTTTATTATCTTCAATTGCTCTGTTTATTGTCTGCCCTAAGAGTGGAATCTCACCGTGATAAGTGACTGTTAGCAAAACAAGTAGTAATCACCTTCCTTCTTCTTTTTTTTTTTTCCTGCCTAAAAATGAGGGTTATAGTACGCGAAACTCCCACATTCCAAAGTTTAGAAAGATATGCCATGTATGGACATTCGTAATCTAATAATTAAGAAATTTATTTGTATTATACAGGTTCAATTTTTCGTTTAACCATTTAGTAAAATTAAATTTATATTTAAAAATATATAATTATTAATTATTAAATTATCGTCTCTTTTTTCTTTATATATAACAAGAGAGAGATTCAGAGTAAGATTGATACATATATAAGGCTCAAGCATAATATGCGAGAGGAGGAAAGAAACAAATTTGATATTTATGAAGGGACATTTTGTTTTCTCTATTCATCATTATTCAACAACAACAACTTGTGACTCTAGGCACGAACGAGGAAAGTGAAGAGCCGCAATTAGTCAATTGCAAATTCAATACTCACAAGAGGTTTCCGTCCGATGAAATAAATACAATTCCTATTTACGTAGCCAAGGCAGCTAACTAGACTTAGAAAAGAGCTCTGAATGAAAACTTTAACTCAAACCAGGAAAATATTAACTTCATAGAAATTTCAAATACCAATAAATAACTTTAACTAATAGCCAATTATCGTGACAACACAATACCAATAAATTTTCAAACTAAAAGATATTCTGCTTTTGTTTGTGTGTGTGTTTTTCTCTCCACACTGCAGCCATTTTAGATTTTATTTGCTGCCGAAACTTTCGAGGCAAAGCGGACCGCATTAAATTATTTGAAAGAAAATCACAACACGATCAAAACCTATTTTGACGGTAATCCCGGAGAAAGCACTCGATGGGGACAAGAGCGAACAGTATCAGAAAGGAAAAATCTACACCAAGAGCCAAGTGTTGACGAGGATCATGGAATGAAGGGCAACGAAGGATGTCACCATTGAACAATATACAAGCAACGGCAAAACCCAAATGTTGACAAGGGATCATGGAAAACAGGGCAATAAATGACGTGACTAACCAACAATAATGCAAGATGAAAATCAACGTCGATAGCCATGGAAATCCTGGAATCAACGTACCACCGAGCATTTATTCTTTATCTTACATTATTATTTTAACTGCTTAAAATTATGCCTCCGATCATGATGACATAATCCAAATAGAAAAAGGATGGCAAGAACCAATTACCTTAAATGGATATTATTTTTGCTGCAGCTTCTAACTTTCTCGCAACACCTGAAAAGATCATGCATGTAGACAATGGCATATTTATCTATGCCTTATTATTTACACAATTATTAACCCAAGCCAGGGATAGGAAAATCGACGAGTAGTTTTGGCTTTATTCGTTAACAAACATCATTCAGTCAGGATTGTACTTCAACAGGCAGAGAAGGGTATGGAATGGCAATCAAGTTCAGATCATTTTTCCTTCTGAATTTTGCACCAAAATTCAGCATACGAGCTTCTTGCTTGCGAAATGGCAAAGAAACTGACCAGTGGAAGCTCAATAACAGCTATGCCGAAAAGAAGGCCAGCCACACCCTCCCTGCATTCTCTTGGAACTAGCAATAATCGTGAGACTAGGACTCTAAAGAAACTCTCTCAGGATAGAATGTCTTAGGATCAATCCAATAATTTGGAACTCTTCCTATTTCCCATGCATTCACAGGGATCTTAGATATCTCATACCTATTAATGTCATGTTTCTCCCTGTATTCTATGACGGACGGGTGTATAAAACTCGTCTCCCATATCGGATAAAAAGAAGAGAATCTTGGGGCATATAAATGTGTATATTGCACTGCTGCCTTTTAGGAAGAGAGTAATGACTCCGTGATATGTGGTATTAGAGCCAACTCCGACCCTTATTCCGATATCTCCTGCTAAGCGTTTCGTGTGAAAGGAGTAGGCAAAAGGAAGTACCGATTCTCGACGAGAACGGCGATAGATTCGGTGGAGGTGGTCTCCTACATCGGATAAAAATAAAGAGATCTTAGGGTATATAAATGTGGATACTGGACACTCTACCTTTTAGGAAGAGAATAATGACCCCGTGAGAATGTAATAATATTTCTTTGATGACTAATTTTAAGTAGTCCACCTCATGCAGGCCTCATTGATCAACATTTCTGTTTTTTCCAAAGACCTTCCTGACCTCTTCCTTTGTCTTGGCAATCTTCGATTTTTCAGCATTTCAAACGGTGCCCAATCTATTGGCTCAATTTCAGCATTTCAGCATTTCTAACGGTGCCCAATTCTCACAGAATCTTTGTGTCCCAAAAGAGGACACATCATTAGCTAGAATTAATTAAATACATGGTTTTCATACAAATCTAGCATAGAAGAAGGGTGTAAAAGGGGGCGATAGATGTGAAGGAATCAGAAAACTTACCAGGACTGTCTCGATACTTTATCTGTCAAGGGAAAATCAAAGATTCTGTGCTCCTGGAGCTTCAAAAGAATATCTAAAAAATCATCATCTTCAGTCTTATATCCAGTCTCCACCATTTCCCTTCTGTCTCTATTGTCTTTAAATGATACTTTACAGTAACTTGTCCGATTCTTCACCTAGACTTTTCAGTTTAGACCCCAGCTCACTAATCACTAGCTGGCATTTAATGAAAGAGAATGCATCTACAAGACTGAAGCCTCCTGCATACTCTAATTTCCTCCACAACCAGTACAAATGCCTCTTAGTCTTTGCATTTCTGGCCAAAGCTAACCTGCGGAAAAATGTCATATGCCACAGAAAACAACTTCCTGCTAAAATTGAATGGCAATCCTGCACTAAAAGAGATCACACTAATGAGATCGGAGACCTCCTGTTCCCTGATTGATTTAAATGATTCAATTTGTTTTGCACTTAGCAATTCCGCAATGCAAATATTTTCGTAACTGCCTCCAATAATCTCCGTATTGTGAAAAAGAGAGTTCTAATCCATACACGTTATTTTTAGGCCCAAAGTTCAATTGTCAATGAGTCTATGCACTGACTTCAGATTCAAAACCAAGGATGCCAATCATATACACATCATTTTCCTTTTTTTCCCCAGTAAACCATACACATTATTAGCAATGACACAAAATGCCTCGACAAGTAGTAGAACTAACTTGGCTCAATTTATTGACTTGGATGCTGAACTTTTGAAGGTCAGCTACCTCTCAAGTACTGGTTTTCTGGAAACCAACAAATGGGATGTAAAAGAAACACAACACCTATGCATCCATAACTTCTGTGTGGTGTTAGTGCATTTGTGTGTACACACTGTGAATAAAGAGGTGGCGTCAATATGTAGGATCAAATATTCAATTTCATTGTACTTTCTGTGCAGTTAGCTTCCCAAAAACAAGTATATAAGAATACTGAAAGCCAAAAAAATCAAATTCCTATATTTATGTAATTGGTAACCCTTTTACACCTAGCATCCAGCAGGGTTTTCCCTTGCTTTTGTTTCCTGACCAGTAAATTACTTTTACTGGTGAGAGGGTATAAATTTGGCCCAATGCAACAAACAGAAATGAGCATATTAATTATAAAGTCATCTGCCATTACCTGTTTGAAAGTACAATCTTATCGTGGCAATATCATGAAGAGGGAATTCAAATCTGGTCAGGATTGTACCAGGGCAGCACTTGAGTCATCTCAATGCATGCCTCCAAGTGCATAGAATGCTTTTGCTACAATCTCCAACAGAGGCCCACCTGTAGTGATTTTGGAGGGGGAAAAAACATCAAAAGTTCAGCTTATGCTTCTCCTATCCTAATAATAATCATATAAAAAGTACCACTTATTGTGAAAGCAAAATTGCATTGCCACAATAATTCAGAAGTTTGGGAGCAAAGTTTAATCCAGAAGACAAAGGATATGGGTCTAACAAAACTTAAGTGAGGCTTGTGAGACTATCTGTGTACTGGATTTATATATTGAGTAAAAAGCAATGGCAGTGCATGCTGACATGTCAGGGTTGTCCATAATTATTATAACTAGTAATAAAATTTAGGAAATATCTATCTAGCGGTTGAGGAAAAGCAACCCAAATCAAGTCCCAAGTAATGGCAAAAAGTGCAATGCAGATGGAGTTAGACAAATTACTCAATAGGATTTTTTGGAATCTGTCACAGATTTAGCAGCTTCATCCAGCTTGTTTCTGCATTCTTTGCCTGTTCCTTGGTTCCAATTATTCAGCCTTCATCAGTAACATATTTCAGCCATGACCATTTCTTTTTGCAATGGATTAACCTACGGGTGATAAAGGAAAACCATCAGATCAACATCAAGCAAATATAGCTGTCAACTCATCTAAAAACAGCCTTTGCTAGAGGTTGTTCTCTTTGGAAGACATGCACAACATCTTTTGAAGGTTTGTCATTAAGTACCTGTGGCTGATCCAGAGTGTCTCTATTTCTCTCAATAGCCTAACAAAGAATAGATAACTTGTTTAAAATAATTAATACAAGCAATTCAAAAATAACTAACGCCATTTCTGGGGGAGTGTCTCCATTTCTCTCAACAGCCTAATAAAGAATAGATTGCTAGTTTAAAAGAATTAAAACAATTCAAGAATAATTAGAGCCATTTCTGGAGGATTGGTGAATGCATGCACTTACAATTTCAGTATTCTTCAGTTCTGGCCTTCGAGAACAACATCACGGGATTAAATTGGAAGTTCATGCCCTTTCAATCTCTTTTTAGACATTCCACAGGAGTTAAAAGGCAGACTCACCAACTTGACTTTGTGGTCCAAAATGAATCGACAGAAACCCAGAAAACCAAAAAAAAAGAAAAAAAACAGAGAGAGAGAGAGAGAGAGAGAAATGTAAAGACTCAAATTTGAAGGTGCTGAGTCAAACCCATAAATAGTTACATATTGTAAGCAAAGAAACATGAACCATTTTATATAAATGAAAGAAGACCTGTGGATTCACTGAAAATTCACCATAAACTGACAGGCATTTTGAAAGAGCATTACCATATAATGCTGCACAACAGTTTCTTCCAGCAAAGTATACAACAGCATAAAACAGTCTGTGATTGGCATAATGGACACTCAACTCCAAAAAACAAAAATCAGCAGAGAATGTTAGGAACAATGACATCTGTCAAGCTAGAAAGTTCAACTGTCAGTGCATCTATGAAATAAATGCAAACTCAAAAGCAAGATTGTCAATTGAAATGCATATTAATAACAATGCAATGCAGTGTCCGAACCACAAATCCCAGAACTAACTTAAGTCAAATTATTGACTTGCACAATGAACCTCTGACCAAGTCACCAGCCTCTTTTCTGAGTGCAACTTTTATTGAAACCAATAAATGATAGGGAAAAGAAAATTCAAACACTTCCCTTTTTTAGAATGAATATGGCAGCAATAAATCTCCCTTTACGGTAACCAAGCCTTGATCTTCCCTTTTCTGATGCTATAAAAGAAGAGTGATTCCACCAACTACCCCACTTCACAAGGTGCTGATCATCATAAATTTGTCAAAAACAAAGAGAAGATGATGGGTAATAAAAACACAAAATGAAAAGACAAACTTAGTCATGGACAGACTTATGTGAAGCAAAGTGATGTTGTGGGCAAAAACTGCATACACTTTCTTTTTGGTGCAAATGGAGAATCCTAACTATATGGATGCATGCACAAAAGAACTAGCAGAACCACAATAGTTTGTAGTATTTCTGCAATAAGCAAAATATCAAAACAGAACACGTCAGTAGGCCACAAGAACAATTTCACTGGTGCAAATAGAACAATATTGGGTTTCTATGAGGTAATTACCTTAATCAAAATATAATGTGATATGTGCTATGCCAAAAAAAATCTAACCACCACACAAAACCTCTGATTCTTTTTAATTTTCTCTGTCCTGTCAATATTTTCGGTTGTAGACAAACCCACAATCCTAAGAACAGAAAAGAGTGAAGAAGGAATGGATCCACTGATTTTGTTATTAGAAAAGTCACTGAACATAGTGGAGAGAATAGCTAGAATCCTTTGAAAAATGGCAAGAGCAGGAAATATTTAGAAGCAGTCAGTACTTACAGAGTGTCCAAATTACCAATTCGAGACAGCTCAACTGGAATAGGGTCCCTGATGTTTTTGGTGGCCAGATTACTGAGAAAGGTCAAGGAAAAGAAAATGTCAAACAGTTCTGCAAATTCACAAGTGCATCCACATGTAAGAGACAACAAGGGGCATTCTCAACCTATAACTGTACAGATACAAGTTAAAATAGATTTAACAAAAAACAAGGTGACTCATACAGTTATCTCAAAGTTCTGAAGGATTTTTTTTTTTGGCCATACTGATGGACCAGATCTTACAAATATGTCATACTCTCAGGCTTTTCAAATGCACATGGAACTGTTCCATTTAGCTTTTCCCATGTACACTTCTGACACCAAGCTAAAAAATTAGCAATCATCTTATAACGGCTAAGTATTTCAAAGAAAATGTTCGGGAAGAGATCAAATGGTTACAAGCTGTTTAAATTTGTTCAGGATCTAAGATTATGAGGTAGAGCCCCTTCAAGGTGATTGCTGGCACATTTCTGCAACATGGCATTAGACAATTATACCACCCAAGTAAAAGAATTGGATGATCTGTAATGCCAACATACAGGTCAAACAAATCAGTCAGCTTTCCAAGCTCCGGTGGGATATGTCTTGTGGGCTGATTATTATTCAATTCCCTGAGAAAGGCAACAGTATAAAGCAGACTGATAAACATGTGGCAAAATAATATGAGGGCTGATGCATGCCCAATCAATTCATGATAACAGCATAAAGCAGACTGATAAACATGTGGCAAAATAATATGAGGGCTAATCCAAGTACCAAGTGACAAGCATATGGAAACAGGAAGTAAAAACCATTTGCAGAAAGTAATCATCCATGAGATTTTTGCCCTAGTTATCAATCTCAGAGAATGACATCAAGATGGATCAAAGATCAGAACATAAGAAAATTTAGAACTATGCTCACTATGCACTTTACTGTCAGGGGATAATTCCCTTATAATGCCAGCCATCCAATTGAAAATGATATCAGCAATGCTAATGGAATAGAATTAATCCGTAGGGCAAACAAAAGAGCTCCTGCAAGTAATGTAGCTTTGTCATATTTCTAACCTCTGGGTGAATGGATCCTGTCAACTTGTTAGCATGTAAATACCTGAACATGTTGCCAATCCAACCAACATACTGAACTAAACAATATAAAAGTGATCCAAGAGCCATGAGAATCTCTGTGTGAGTCATATTTCCCATAATAGGAGGAATGGGTCCACTTAACATGTTGCAGCTCAAGTCCCTTTGTTTCAAACAAGAAGAAAGGGAAAATGCATGTAAAAAAACAAAAGAAGAAAATCAATAAATGAGGATGCAATAAACAAACAAATTTACACTTTAGACAAAAACTCATAACTTACACTACAGCAAGAGCCTGCATGAGGCCAATTAGTGATGCTATCTGCCCTGACAGTCATTACCTTGTAAGGATCTGTTGGCCACACTGATATTAGAAAATTATGTAAACAAATAGTAACTACAGTTCAAGCAGCTAGTTAGATATCATTATCAACACATACAGAGTAGTTGCTTTAACCCAATGTCAAATGCAATCTCCCCTGTCACTGCAAGGAAGAGGTTTTAATCTCCAAATGAGCACAAGGCAGAGCAAGTGTTTCATTGATACAAAACCTGAAGTGTCGTTGCCCACATTCCGAGGGATACTGCCAGTCAAACTGTTGTTTCTTACATCACTGGAAACATTAGAAACCCTAAATCAGATAATATCGCATTCGCCAATGCTGGGAATTGCAGATAACTTGGACTTCATTATCCTGTTAAAAGACTTACAGTACCAGAACCCTGTCAATTGGTGCATGTCAGGGAAGAGTACACCCACCAAATTTTTTCCCCGTGGACCAATAAGACATAGGCAGAAAAATCATGCAAGGAAATCAAAAGGCCAAAATTTATGAGAAAATCAAACAATGAAGAGACAAATACATTAACGTTTTATGCAAGAAAATGAAGAACCTTCAGAACATGCTCACAGATACTGCAATACTTCATTCCAATATAAAATTCAAGGAATTTCCCCCCGGAGCTGATTTTTGTCGGGTATCTGAAACAAGCAGTTGAGAATGCTGGAAGTGTGCTTGCCAATAATTACAGTATATTGACAAAGATAAAATCAAAGGGGAGAAAACTTACAAAATCTTCAAATTTGCAATCTGCGGTGGCATTGATGAAAACGGCCTGGTAAATTCATTGTTTTTCAAAAGTCTGAAATACCCAGAAATGGCAGAAGAAACATTCTTGGAAATAGCAGCATGAGTACACAAGTCCTAAGAGATATGATTGAAAAGCTACTTAGAGGAATTCCAACTGTTTTAACTTTGAAACTGAAAATAGTGTATCTCCATATGTGTCACTACATGAAAAATCCCAAACAACACCAAACATTCAACATTAAAACAAACTATCATAGCACATAAACATGAGAAAATGTAAAAGATTTATTCTCTTCGACCATGGAGCTTACAGGCTTTCCAAAAATTTGGGTTTGAGGAAAAAAAAAAAAAACAAAAAAACAAGAACAGAAAAAAAGTTAGAAGACGTCTATCACAATGGAAATTCTGCAGAAAAGGTGGAGAAAAGAGAGAGAAAAAAAAGAGAGTTTGAATTTCACCGGTGCGAATACCTGACGATAGCCCGCATTCTTTTTGGAGCAAATGGAGAATCACAACTAAACTCTATGAATACATGCATAAAGGAGCAACCAGAACAACAAAAGTTTGTAGCATTTTATGTAAGAAGCAAAGTATCAAAATTAAACATGTCAGTAGGCCAACAACAACAAATAATTATAAAAAATATAATAAAAAAATATCATTAACTTAATCAAAAGATATCAAATACTTACTGGGCAACCACACAAACACACTGATTCTTTCAGTTTCTCTGCCGTATCAACAGCTTCAGATGTCAATAAATTCACAATACTTACGCCAAAAGGAACTAAAAAAAAAGGAAAAAAGACAAGAAGAAGTTAGAAGATATCATATCTCCAGGAAAATTCGAGAGAAAACGTGGGGAAAAACAGAAAGAAAAGAACTTTGGGTTTCCCAAGATACCAGATATTCAAGAATTTATTTAAAACCGTCTAACCCATAAAAATCAAAAAGAATTTTCATTCTTTTTATAAAAAAAAAAAAAAAGGAAAAAAGCAACAAAATCATATTAAACTCAATTTCAGAAAACATGGGTCTGTGTATAAAGTAGCAAATTGAATAAGCCGAGTGAAGTAAACAAGAAAAACACCCAAATCGATCGATTTCACAAAATCGAAAGATTTTTTTTTAATTTTTTATTTTCTCAAAAGAAATCAAATTAACCTCTTTGAAATGAGTTTTCGGTTCGTGAATTCCAAGGGTGAAAGAACCACCAAGAGCAGGACAAATTCACTCATCAAGATTCAAGATGGAACACCAAGATTCGCTCAGAACAGTTCCCCGTTGGGGAAGAAAGACTAGGGTTCTGGGGTCAAGAGTCAAGAACAAGAAAAAGAAATCAGCAAAGGGAAAATTAGAGGAGGAAGAAGACGACGACGATCGAGTCCTATCGATCATCTGAAATTCTTGGAAACGATTTGGGGACTGCAAAGGAAAAACTAGCAATGGCGACGAGAGGAAAGTCGGAGACAGAAATAGAGGCGGAGAGGGGGAGTGCAAGAAAAATAGCCGTTGCCGTTTTGATTGTTTGAGCTTTGAGGTGTATCGTTATTTATCCTACAGGAGTCCCCGTAAGCATTGCTTCAAAACGACGCCGCCGTGCTGCGT
Organism: Bruguiera parviflora; assembly: GCA_019804595.1. Taxonomy (NCBI): domain Eukaryota; kingdom Viridiplantae; phylum Streptophyta; class Magnoliopsida; order Malpighiales; family Rhizophoraceae; genus Bruguiera; species Bruguiera parviflora. Next base: position 475,689 of record CM034049.1, on the reverse strand, counting down.
GTAGATATTCACTGCCAGTCTAACAAGAAAAAAGAAAGAAAGAAAGAAAGAAAGAAAATAATGTGGGCTGACGGTGAACTTGTCCTGCTCTGAATGTTATATATATATTATTTTATTTTATTTTTTTATTTATTATTTATTTATTATTTTTATTTTTTTGATTTGATTGACTAGTTATAGAAAAGAAAAAGAAGAAAATAACGCTGACTGAAAATGGCACCTGTGTCCCTCCAATAATTAAAACTCTGATTAACAATGAAAGAAAGTTTATTTTATTTCGTTACAAATTGAGTTAAGCCTTCCAATTAACTGAAATTTTTTATCCAACTTGACCGTATAATAATATAATAAAAGATATATAAAAAATATACAGTTAATTTAATGATTTATATGTTTATTTTATTTTATTTTATTTTATTTTTATTAAAATGCACGATACACAGTAAACATAAATTGATGCACCCAACACCCAAAGAGGATAACAATGGCTAATGGTAATGGACCAACAGATGCTTTGCCTAATTGCCAATCGGCCACTTCCAACAGCCCATAATGATGAATTGTATCCTGGCCCATGAACCTCACATCTCTGCCTCATAATCTATTAAAGACCCAAAATAAAAAATAAAAAAATAAAGGAAACAATAGAGCAACAAGAAGAAAGCCTCGGTGTCGACTATACTAATTAAGTTTAAAGTGAAACCTAACTATTTAATTTTGTTTCTAATTAAAAAAATTTTTTAAAAAAAGACTAAATTTACAAATATCTGAATAATTTGTTAAGTAGAATCTATAAAATAATAAGTTTCCTGCACTACCAAACATGGGAAGCAGCCTCGGCAGACGGTACAAAGATTACAAGTAACAGAACTTTGTAACATATAGTATAATAACAAGACAAGGCACTCTGTTAACAATCTTTGAATCACGCAAGCATTCGATAACGTAGATGTATTCCCTGCTCAATATAGTTGTCTGCTTGAAAAAAATGAGTTCTCGATCAAAGATGAGGCTTTCGTTTTCTGCTTAAAATCATGCCATTTTTCAGTGCAGTTACTAGTAATTTCCCTGTCTATTTACTTGGTCTCATGCTTACTTGTCTTGGTAACGTAAGGGATGGCATGACTTCAAAAAGTTTTCGGTCACTTCACTCCTCCCTTGACTACTTACTGCTACGGCAATAGAGAATTTGACTGAAACTTCAAGGTGATGCTCACCTTTTGGCCTGTCTTGATCCAACCTTGTATCTCTTAGCTTATTTAGTAAGAACCCACCATGGGAGTTCCATGCCTTTTGTAATCTCCTCACTTAACGCGTCACTGTTCCACTTTATCCAGGTCCCCATCTTTCCATTCAACATAATGCTAAACGCAAGGGCTAGCATTTTAAACTAACCGTTTTAGGCCAGCCTCAATCATCAGTTAATCGCCATACATAAACTTTCTCCAATCTTTTCTTTAGCATCAATGATAAATGTGCTGTTTGAATCATTAGTAGGCTGATGATACCATGCCTTCTAAAAAATTGGGTGTCGTAATACACAATACTTCTCACATTGTAAGCTCTGGAGAAAGAACACAGATTTTACCTTGTTTTCACAGAGGCAGTTTCTATGACTTCAACTTGCTATATTATTTATTGTAACCCAACAAGGTAGCAACTTTTCTTCAAAACATAGAGGCCCTGTGATAAACAAAGGACCTAATTTACATGCAGAATATATAACCAAGAAAATAGGACGATACTAAGCTGACTTTCAGTAAATAAATTATTTGATTATCTCCATACTTAAAAAGTACACAGAGCTAGCAGCAGCATTGTCCAAGTCAATGCACCTCCCACCATCAAATCAGAACAAAGCCTGATCTGTTTCCTAATAGGAGAACTTGGATTCTCACATACAACAGCACAAAACAAAACAAAACCCCAAAAACAAAAAAAGTGATCTCAAAGCAACATAACGAAGCTCATAGCAAGGACTCTGTATTTAAATAACATAGTCACACCACTCTGTTATATGTGAAGTATGATCCATGGTAAAACTAGGGATTTTGTCAAGCTTAACAGGATTTTCCCTCCCTCCAATCAATCTAGCAGGGTTCCCAACTGCAGTAGTCCTGGGTGGCACATCCTTCAACACCACTGAACCGGCTCCAATCTTGGCCCCGTCCCCAATCCTAATGTTACCCAAAATACAAGTCCCAGCACCAATCAACACCCCTTCACCAATCTTTGGATGCCTATCTCCACACATCTTTCCAGTACCCCCTAAAGTCACATTATGCAAAATTGACACATTGTTCCCAATTACAGCCGTCTCTCCAACAACTACTCCTGTCGCATGATCTAGCAATATCCCCCGTCCGATCTTTGCCCCAGGATGTATATCAACTGCAAACATTGCAGACACTCTGTTCTGTATCAAAAGAGCCAACACTTCCTTACCTTGTGTCCACAATTTGTGCGCTATTCTATGTGCCTGACATGCCAAAAACCCTTTAAAATTCAAGAAACAGTGCGCATAGCTGATGCAAGCAGGGTCTCTTTCTTTCGCAGCCTTCAAATCCTCCTTCACAGATTTAATAATTTCCGGACTATCTTCAAGAACCCCAGCAAAAAGATCAAATAGGGTAGTGGAGGAAAGGCTAGGATTACTTAGCTTTATGGCGAGATGATTGGCTAATGCCCTTTCCAGGGACCTCTGAGATAAAATGGATGAATAATAATAGCTGGACAAGATGGGTTCTTGTTCAACATCTGACCTTGCCTCTTCTTTCATTGTAAGCCATGGATCATCAACTTCGTCTTCATCAACAACCTCCTCCAAGATCGGCCGTGGCTGCGTGGTCGACGATTGATTCCTTGTAAAGGGTATGGAAGAAACATGATCAGAGAAGCCGGGTCGACAGAATTTAACGTAATTGTAGGCATGCTCGTTGGTTTGAGGCCCGTTTGGATCGCCGGAAAGTTGACAGGTCTCAGCTCTTGAAGTTTCCACACAGGTTGCCATGAAAGAACTATTACGGTAATGATGTTTGACTGGAGAGAAAATTGCGTTAGAAGAAGATGATTGTAGAGGGGAAGAGACAGGTTTGGGGAGAAGGAGAGGAGGAAAAATAGTATTATATAGACAAGGGGTCAAGACCACACCCAACATGGAGAATGAGATCAAGGGATGATAGGACTCCGCAGAGCAGTGATTTTTTGGTGTATGTCTTTTTGTTTTTTGTTTTTTTTTTTTTCACTTGGATCCGAGAGGTGGCGTTAACACTTATATACTTGCTGGCCATGATCATTTATTCTATTTTTGTTGGATTATCCATTTTGCATGGAGGAAAAAGACACATAATTTAAAAATTAAGTGTTATATGAATGTGGGACAGATCCATTTGTTGTTTTTTTTTTTTTTTAATCATTGTAATTTTGTAATTTTTAGTTAGATGATGAGTGATACACGACTGATCGCGTAACGTGTGCACGCACTTATACTGTGTTTATTCACGCTATGTTATAATTATACGAAGGATTCTTTTGTAAAATATCAATTGCAGAATGCGAGGAAAGAAATTAAATAGAATCTAATTGAAATTAAAAAATATATAAAATAAATTTATGAATTACAAAATATTTAAAAAATTAAAAATAAATATAACAAACACGAGAAAAGGAGAAGGAACGAAAGAATTAAAGTTGATACTGAATTGAGAGAAAAGAACATAGTAATTAGTAAATATACTCTATTTCTTGGCCATTGATATTTTATTTTATTCACTTGACAATCTCGAAGGAGTTATCGTGAACGGAAGATTTTTTTTTTTCGCTTTTTTTATTCATATTTATATCATTTTCATGAACTGAATAAATGATTAGTATTTTTCGTAACCTGAAAATCATAGATTAAAATATTTTTTAGTATGGTCTAAAAGAAGCATTCCATTATTATTATTATTATTCAAGAAAGAAAAAATAAAAGTTTTAAGAGATGGGATCAATTTATAAGTACTTTTTTTTTCAGCTTTAATGTTACCGAATATTGCAATTTAATAATAAACAAAATTATGTCGAACGTTTAGAGTTCGAGTTTTTGTTTGGACACTAAATAAAACTCAATATAAGTTTTTTAGAATTTATTTTTTTAATAAAAAAAATAATTTTTTTGTGAAAAAAAAAATAAAATTGTGAGTACTATTACTGCTGCTTATACAAAGTGTTTGACAAGACAACTAACAGGAACCGGCTGGGAGTGGGGGGCAGTGACGTTAGTGCTGACGCGTCAGGCGAGAGAATCCTGGTGAGGATTGACTTGCCGACCAGTCGGTGACGTTTCCTTGCGTTACTCACACGCACACTAACCTCTATTGATTGAACGTTTGTGTCAGCGATTACGTTGTCACGAGTTTATTTTTTTTTTGTCTGATCCAACATTAAAAAAATGTCCGCTCCAACGCTGACAAGAACAACAGTGCAGATTAATTAATACTTTATAAGGAGTCCCGGGTGGGTTGGTTTGCGCATGCTTCGCCCCAACTTATAAAATATTGACTGCCACGAATAAATTTTACATCAATATTAATGTAGAATCTCTTCATTTCATAACGATATTTTATTTTTATAATCACCGATTTCAATTGTATATTTTAAAAAATATTTTAAATTTATCATAAATTAGCATTTTTAGTATTATTAATTGTACATCTGTGTTTATCAAATGCATGATGTTACATATACGCGATCGCATCGCTCGTCCAAGTTGGAGGGATAGATGATGGGGGGGAGAGGAAATTGCCTACTTTACCACCCACTTGCATTATATATAT